>VDFB02334532.1:0-119703 GCA_007258455.2 Sequoia sempervirens | reverse complement strand
ATCACCATTAGGGTTCACATGTTGTCACATGTTGTTTGATCTTGACACATGGCAACATCTCATGCATATTAGGGTTTAGCTCATGCCTATATATTCAAGGCATCTTGTACATTTGTAACATATCAATATATCAAGATATCCAAATATCAATCAGATATCATATCATATTAATAGAATCTCCATTGTGCATGCCTAGTTGCAACACTTTCTGGGTGGTTGATTATCTTTCCTGGTTTAAAGGTCCTCCATCGAAGTCTGTAGCTTCAAGGACTATGCATCCATAATCCCAACATGGTATCAGAGCTTATCCAATGAAATGTCAACCCTCGATCAAGAAAGTTGGTGTGCGAGATTCTCCGCAGGCTTGAAGGTTTCCATTGAAGGCTACTTGTTTCCACCCGGGGACCAAGTTGATTTCTGAATCAAATTGAGTCAGATACGAGCTCACCATTGTCTTCAGAAGGCCTCAAAACCCTAGGATTGCCTACCCATTCATCAAAATCAGATACATCAACTCGGGAGCTTCAGAGGTTTTTTTTAGGGTTTGCAAAATCAATCGTACTATCCGTACAATTTGCAGCAAAAAATCATCCCAGTCAGTTGTCCTCTGAGGCAAAAAAAAATTTATACGTAGGCCACTTTTCATTTCAGAAAAATTAGGCTAATATTTTTTATTATTTGGCAAAAATCATATTTTCTATAGTTGCAGAAAAATAATTTCAGGTGACCTTCAATTTAATATCCCGTCGGCATATAAGGGGTTTAATTTTTCAAATCATCGGCATTTAAATTTTCTGCCGGTTTATTGTTTTTTTTTTTAGTATATATATTTTATCTTTTGATTTTTTATTGCCATTGGCAATATAAAAAATCAAATAAATATATTGTCAGCCTTTTTTTTAAAAAAGTCTGCAGATTCAATTTTTTTCTGTTGGCTGCTTTCAAGTCTGCGTAGGGGATGTACTTTCTGGACCCACCAGTTGTCACTTCAGAACTAGCTTTACCATCGCCGGGGGTCTTTGCTGTTTCATCCTCCATCAGCGTTGTTATACCGCTAGCCTCCCAGCCCGGTTGCCGGCTTTCTCCCCGTCATCGGCGACTTGTCGGGCTTTGTGTCGCCGGTACCCGCGACCGCAACCACCGACCATTGTTTACTCTCACCGAATGCAGACTTACCGCCAACCATCACTGCTCATCACCGACAACCACCAACCACCAGAGGTTCCAGCCCCATCTGCTGAGGCATGGTCACATCACCGACCGAGGGCTCCGCTCCATCTAGCAGCGCCGCCCCGGTTGCCACCATCTCCAGCCAGCTCCGCCTGTTGCTCTGCCTCTGCGCCGCTCCCAGGAGGGGAGCGCTTTTCTTTTTTGCCAGCGCCCGACCCCTGGTCATATCAGTGACCAGGGGCTACTTTTTAGCCCGGGGGCCAAATTTTTTGACCCTATTTAGCCCGCAAGTGCCTCAAATAGGCATTTTTTTCATTTGATCACAACTTTCACCCAGGATATCAAATTTTTGCAAACGATATACCGTCGAAAAGGGAATTTCGCATAATTTCTAGTGGTGACATCCATTTTGCAAAATTTTTCTTGCAGAAAATTCTATAGCCAACTGAAGACAAAACCCTAATTTGGACATAAAGGCTCATAACTTCTCATTAGATTGTCAGATTTTAGTGATTCCAGTGGCATCAAGAAGGTGATTCAGAGTTTTTTTTTCATTAGTCCAGATTCCCTGATCAATTTCAGCTCCAGGTACTCTTGCATTGATTTTTTTAGTTTGGTGCATTTGTTCAATACCCTAGACATCCTGAAGCTTGGGAAATGATTTTTTGATCTGGGTTGCATCACTTCAGTTGTACATCATATTTGGAAGTCTTTATTTGCTATTGAAGGTCATTTGTCTTTGTTTCTTGTGGAGAAATTTCATTATGGGGCTTGCATATTTCTCTCCTTCTTTGGTTATGTTGCACAAGGGTAACTATCAACAATGGCGAGATGGGATCTACCACCATCTTCAATCACTTGATTTGTTGCCACATCTATTTGGTATAGTTCCTCATCCGAGTGAAGGTATTCATGAACTTGCTTGGAGTTGTTGCAGATACACTATTTTGGAGATTATTGAAATGCAAGTTGATTCTAATGTTTTGAATGCTATTGATCATTGTGATTGTCCTCACATTCTTTGGACTAAGCTTTGGGAGATCTATGGAGATTCAGATTCTCCACCATTCCCCAATGGTCATGATTTAGAATGTCTTGCTTCAGATCAAGTTCCCTATGATGATATTGTTATGCAGGAAGTTGATTACCTTGATCTTTCTGAAGAGGTTGACAAGGTACCTTTCAGTGCTTCTTCTTCATCAGAGACAGTTGGTATCCCTTCACATTCAGTGATTCCTTGTCTAGAATCATTGATTGAGGCTTCCACTATCATCATCGATCAGGACACATTCTATTTTTCAGACTTGGCATCACAAGATGGCTTTCTTTTAGGTATCACTGCCTTGGCCACTTCTATAGGTTTGGAGGACATTCTTGAGGGGGTATCACTCCTCTATTCAGATTTGGCTTTGGAGAGTTGTTTTGAGTCTCCTCATTCCTTTGTATCGACCTTGATTGGGGATCCCGAGACTATCTTGGAGGCACTTGGTTTCTCTTCAGATATTTCAAATCTGAGACTTCTTCCCTGTTACTCCTTTCAGGATTTGAGGTCTCTTCAGCATCCACCATTGGATTTGCTACAGACTTATTTCAGTGGTTTTGAGGACACTTTATTCTGGGGGGGCTATCAAGTCTCCATCACATCCATCATATTCATTCCATCATTGTCTTTGGATATTGTTCAGCATCAGTTTCTGCATCGTCTTGATTTGTCACCCTCTTCATTGTTTGGGACTATGGCATCTTCATCATCAGGAAAGGAGACACTTGAGCAGAGTTCAGAGACATCATCAACATCCATCTTCATCCTTCCTTCCTTCAATTCCTATCCGGAATGGGAAGCATCTCTCCAATTTCATTTGGTTTTGTTTCTTTCGAAAGGGAGACAAGTTGTTTGTTGACATTGGATCTTGTTCTGTCTTCAAACACTTACCTTTCTTACAGGTGCTCTCATCTTCTGGGGGGGCTATTTTGTCTCTCTCTTTCCCTCCTATGGGGGGATTTTTATTGCATTGTATCCATGTGATGGATGGTGTACTTGGGGGGTATTTGGGAGTCCTCCATCCTTCCCATCCTATCTCACATTTCTGTATTTTCATCTCCTTTTTGGAGACGGGTTTTGTTCCTACTAGGTTTTCCCCTTTTCTCCAGTTGTGGGAGATTTTTTACATCTTCATGTACATGGGTACCTAACATGGCCTCGTAGATGGGACCCATCATCATCTTGCATAATCATTGCATTTTCCTCCCTCAGTTGCACTTATGGGGGGTTGTTAGTGTAATTAATTAATTAATTAATTATTACACTAGCATAAGTTAACTTAGGTCTTGCATTTAATCATTAAGTCCTAGGTTGCATTATTAGATAAATCATTTAATAAATAGGGAAATATTCCCTTTCTTAGTTTGTGGGATAAGATTCCTTCTAGAACTTATCTCGTCATTTAATGATCATCACCATTAGGGCTCACATGTTGTCACATGTTTGATCTTGACACATGGCAACATCTCATGCATATTAGGGTTTAGCTTATGCCTATATATTCAAGGCATCTTGTACATTTGTAACATATCAATATATCAAGATATCCAGATATCAATCAGATATCATATCATATTAATAGAATCTCCATTGTGCATGCCTAGTTGCAACACTTTCTAGGTGGTTGATTATCTTTCCTGGTTTAAAGGTCCTCCATCGAAGTCTGCAGCTTCAAGGACTGTGCATCCATAATCCCAACAGAGAGGATTGATTATATTATGATGTTTTTATGTTCCTATATAGCTTTCTTGTACATGTATTTTTTATTACTAACATGTGACATTGTATGCATGTATTGCTTTCTTGTATATATTATAGTTTTACCAAAATATACTATTGTATTCTTGCATGGATTCTTAGTTAATATTTTTTTTGTTATTATTGATCTTTTTGATATTTTCTATAAGTTATTAGATGATACACATTTGATTCCTTTTAATTTTTTTATATTTGAAGATACATAACTAATTACAAGGATAATATAAAGAAGATATATCTATATATGTATCATTTATGAGTTTCTAAAATATTTTACTTCCATGTCAACCACTTTCTTTACTTCAATTGAGAAACATAATACCTCTATAATCTTGCATTTATCAAGTGTCAATAAAATAAAATTCAAGTACTTAGCTATCAATTTTCTCTTGAATATTGATCTAGTAATAATATACTAGCCAACTAATACTCATCCAATGATATCATCTTGCATTGATTTGTGTTACTTGACCATCACATAATTGAACCAAGTACCACTTTAGAAATACCACATACATAGTCTTCTCTTTCTACAAACCCCCCATTGTATTCATAAGGGTTTTATTGTAGGTCCCATCAAATACTATGCCCTAATCATGTAACAAGTAGATAAGTCATCTTTACTAAGGTCAAACAAGGTTGTTTTATCACAAAATAGAATAGTTTTTAGTTTTAAGTTCTAGATTTATGTTTTGATTATAAGGTTTATCTTGTAGGTTTAAGGTATGAATTTAAGGTTCTTACAATGACTTTTCAAGCAATGGTATTCTTCTGTCCTATCTCTACCATTCTAGTTCTAAAATAAAACATACAAATCAAACTTAAATATTAATTTGAATTTCACATGTTATTTTGATTTTTGGCCCCGCGCGTAGGAACACGACATAGCTTAGTGCATCGAGACCCTAACTGGCAAAACAAGGTAGGAGGAAAGATAGAGCAATGAGGTTGAGGGCACTCAGAAAGGGAAAATTGATGACCAAGGGACAATGAGTACTATAAGTGATTTATATCTTTTATATTGGCACCCCCATTCTCTTTAACCTACAATTTTCATGCCTTTCCAAAGATCTTCTCGTACATTGGCACCCCCATTCTCTTTAACCTACAATTTTCATGCCTTTCCAAAGATCTTGTCATACATTTGTTGTGATTTGATGACTAAGAGCATCTTCCATAATTACAAATAGTAGAGCTGTGGGGTAGGTCATTGCTTATAAAATATTTCCATTCCTCCCTTCCAAGCATTTCTTAGAGGTAATAGTTGTCCACTTCTCTTTATTAAGGAGTTCTCTATGCAATTTTAGCATCAATAGCTAGATTAAAATCATTGATCAGCCTTAACCCCAACCCTCTATTATTATTGGGTTTAGAAACAAACTCCAAAGCAAACATAGGAATATGATTTTTTATCTTCCACTTTTGACCAAAAGTATTATTTGCCACATTGTCGATAATTTTCACAGGAATATGCAACAAACTTGTATTGTATGCTGGGAGATTTTGAAGAGTAGCCTTAATAAGTTGAAGCTTGTTAGCTTGACTTAAGAGAGAGATTTTCCATCATGCAATTTTGTGTTGGAATCAATCCAACAGGCCATTCAAACAAGTATTTGGGATTGGGCCCTTAAAGAGTTGCATCTCGAGGTAGAAGGATAGGATAGATCCTATTTGACATGTGAGAACGTTGGAAATTTTTAGTTGTCTCGTAGGAGGAGCATTGAAAAAAAAAGATGGTAATTTTAGGAAGGTTGATATATTGCCTCGAGGCATTATCATATTTACATAAAACTTGTTTTATTTCTTTTTCTTCCATAATTGAGGCTTCAACAACCACAATGGTATTGTTCACAAATTGATAATGGGAAATGGGGACACTACTTGAAGTGGATTTCTCAGCTTAACTTGCCTTGAATAATCACTTATTGAAGGCTTCTTCCCAAAGCTTCCACTAGAATAATAAATGAGAAGGGGGATACAAGGTTCTCTTGTCAGATCCCTCTAGATCCCTTAAAGAATCCATAAGAGATACCACTAATGATGATAGAAAATTTGGAACCGTAAAAAATTTTAGGAACTTTTTTCCAAACTCAAAAAATTTCTAGAACTTTATTGAGAAACTCCCATGAAACATGGTTGTAAGCCTTCATCAAATCTAACTTTAGAAGAAACCTTTCCTTTTTATTGAGTTCCATAGAATGGAGCACTTCATGAATGGTAATGATACAGCTAAGAATCTTCCTACCAAGGACAAAACTACTATGCTACAGAGAGATCAACTTTGGGAGAATTTGTTGTAGTTTTAAGGAAATGATTTTTGCAAAAAAATTATACATCGAGTTACAATGGTTGATTGGTTGGAATATCAAGGAGACAACCCTAGCCTTTTTTGGGATAAGAACCAAAAAGTTAGTTTTTAGGTCCTTTAGTAATATTCCACTCCTAAAGAACTCCCTAGTTGCCACTACCATGTCATCAACAACAATATCCCAATGCACTTGAAATAAGTGAGGGAACTTGTTAGGGTTGGGGGCTTTACTTCCTTAAAAAGAGAAAACAAAAAATTTCACTTCTTCCTCCATTATAGGCTTCATTAACTCCATATTATCTTTCTCATCAAAAATTGTGGGGATAAGCTTTAGGACAACATTATAATTCGTAGGACCAAAAACATTGTTTTAGTGAAGAGATTGTTGAAATTTTTTGTTGCTTTGTCCCTTATATAGGTTTCATTAGAGATTCGGTTACCATCCAGCCAAATCTCTTTAAATTTTTTAAGTGAGTTGTGTTTTAGAGGCCTCATATACAAAAACTTAGTATTCCTATCCCCAACCTTTAACCAAATCATTCTTGATCTTTGCCCCCAGGAGTTTTTTTTAGCAATTAATGACTGGAGCTTTCATAAAAGACCTTTTTCTTTCACTATCATCTCTTAACTCATTCCTAGAATGTGGATTTAATTTTATGAGGTGTTTAGTTGAGCCATAACTTCATATTTCTTTTAAAAAATGTTACCAAGTGAATTCTTATTCCATCTTCTAACATTAAGCTTGAAATTGTTTAGCTTCTCAACAATTTGGAACATAGGCGATCCTTCCACTTTTATGTTCCATCATTTAGCTATTTTACTAGCCAAATCAGGATGTTGAGTCCATATTTTTTCAAATTGAAAAGGAAAACCTTTTTTTGTTCCCATTTTTTCAACATACAAAAAATAAAGCCAATAGTTCTGTTCATTACAATGCAGCCCTGCATTAGAGACAACATTAACAACCGAGTTGCCTCTAAAGATATGGTTAATTTTGGTTTTAGAGAAACCCATAATCATACTTATGTAGTCATCCATCATGTTTTTGATCCTCCAAGGTGAGAAAAAATTACCTTTCAAGATTTGTATAATCAAATTCTAGCCTTATGTTCAATCTCAACATTAAAATAACCCTTATCCTTCATTCTTATTAATCCCCACTAGGAAGCAATAGTTTCAGCCTCATTATTGGATTTTTTGTTGATATACATAATGCACCCAAGCCAAGAAACCAACACAATTAAAAGTTTTGAGATTGATGTAGACCTAGGGCTGTGACTAAATATGCAACCTCAATTTGATTCAAATACAAACAAAGTGTCTATTTTCAACACAATACCCTCACTAGGCAACTAGGACTCAAATCACATCCTTTGATGAAATTATTGAATGGGGCTATAAAAAAGCCACCAAATCATGGATTAAGCACTGAAACAAGTCCTTAAACACTGTCCTAGCCAATTCCACAAGGTTATTTTACAACATTCATGTGTTTCATTAGTCTGTCCTACCAAAAAGGCTACAAAATTACCCTTGTTTTTCAAAGGAGGGTCATTCCAACCACTTGGTTCTATTCCATAACCTATTGATAGAGATTTTTTATGATACAAAACATCATATTTCACCATTTTTGGGCTGGGCTATGCCCCTTTTGAAATTGTTCTACGAAACCCTCCATTTTCCCTCAATACACTAGGGTTTTAGAGAAACACAATATACCCGACCTCCCTAACTCAACTATTATCTTCAACACATTAAAATCATCCTGAAATAGGACAAAAAACCTTCATTCATACTGTTCCATCCACAAAATTGACAAACCCTAACTTAACAAACACAAATTCATAACAAAATTTCCCCTGTTAGCCCTAGGGCATCACTTCAATGCAAAGTTTATTGCTTTAATAAACCCCTAAATGCAATGAAAATCTATCATACCATGTTGCACACCAATCCACCAAGTTGCAGTTCCAAGACAGTGGGTGGATTGGTGGATCTCATTTGTTTTTAGCCCTCAAACCCTTACATAGGCAAAATAGGGCAGTTCCTATATTTGATTGTTTTTTCCCACAAAATAGTGATTTAGCACTTCAAAACAAATGAAAATGAAAGGAAAAACATATATTTATCTACAAAAATGATCTCAGAGCATTTCAAGCTTTTACAAATCCATACAACATAAAAGAACTTTAGAAAAATAGTAAAAACACAGAAAATTGCTTTAAGAACGTGGTATTTGATATGAAATTTTGGTATCAACTCCTCCAACAACATTTTATCGGGCCTTGGAAGGATTTTTAAATCATCTTAGACCCCAAATACCTTCAACCAACATCCATAACTAACTTACAAACACTTAACAACCCATTATTTTGCAAAATTGCAATTTTGACAACTTTTAATGTCAGTAATTGCAACTTTTTACATTATCAACTAGATGACTTCTAAGCACCCTATGATAAAAGTGGGATAAGAAATGCATCATTTGAAGGTCAAACCAATATGCAAAGATGAAATAAAATGCTAACCTCTTAAACTGAAATTTTTTCTTTTAACTTTAAGTTTGTTGGGTAGCCAATTCTTTTAAGTTATCAAATCCTACCATCATACATAATCAAAATGTTGTTGTTTCAAATGACTATGAGCACTAACTTTCACTATTTGAAGATGTTGAAAACTTTTCATAGAGAACTAGAACATTGATGCAACCACTAATCCTACCTTAAAACATACCAAAAGTCTCCTAGCAATTAGACATAGGAAGATTTAAGATGACTTAAACAATTTTTATTGCCAAAGCATAAACTTATGATGACTTAACCAAGCAGAGTACACACTCCCTCCCTGTTAACCACTTAGACACATGGAGTTTATCAGTGGAAAATTGAACCACCTCACACATGCACCTAAATTATTTCTATTAGTGTTCTAAATCATCTTATACAACTTAAACCAAAATATTATGTATGGTGAAACCATTCTTTTGCACGCTACATAAAATTTAAATGGAAATTTGCATTAAATGTAAATTTTCTGCTATTTTTAGTCATGTAGGTGTCTAATAAACCACTTGGTGGTGTTTCCCTTCAATTTTATTTACTTGAATGAAGAGAAAAATTCCTTTGATTACAATTAGAGAATACATTTGAGGCCTTGGTTGTGTAGCTGGTGGACCATAGTCACATTTAACACTTGTTACAAAGTTTGGGAGTTAAAACATTAAGTAGAAGTCTAGTAAATCAAATAACTTGGATTAAGACTATGAGACTGTGAGAATAATAATGACTATCATTCATTAGCTTTTCCCCTCAATTGTCATGCAAAAATCATTGGAACATTTCCATACATTGTTCATGTAGGAAAATTCATCACTGAGTCTAGGTTTTTTAGGCTTCCATAGCCTCAGCTACTATGAACTGCATCTCCCAAACTCCATATTTGTATTAGGTTGTAAAATAATGAAATTTTAAGGTCATTAATTGCAAGGGATAGTCTCCTTCATACATTGATTTGATTTGTGATGGACACATTTGGATGGTAGTAATAATAACTTGCAAACTATCAAGACTTGATTACCTTATAACCTATCAAATTCTAGCAATGAAATGATAGATTAATCATAATGTCACCTTGGGATCACATCACCATGAAAGAACTTCATCTAATGTCCTTATGAGTGCAGGTACCAACAAATAGGTATTTGTCAGATCTATCTTTCTCGAATGAGGGAAATTCAGGAAGAGAAGAGGAAAGCGAGACATGTAGTAGGTCTAAAAGAGGGAGATCAACTAGAGGTCAAAAGATTAGAATAAAATTTTGTAAACACATGGATTTTTTTCTTACTAAAGGGGGATTATGTTCTTATGATGATGAGAGCATAGGTGACATCGAGGTGCCCTTGAGGTACAAACATCTATGGATATAATGGGTACCCAAGGAACTTCCTCCAATAAACATTGATTTTTGTTTCAATGAGAGGATATATCACATAGCACCATCGTCATTTCATGGTTTGGGCCTATTTTGTATGGATGAAATAAAGGTTTGTTACAAAAAAGTTACTGAATTGATGGAGTATGTTGGACCCTGTTACAGTTACAAAGATTGGATGTAGCTAGTTCGATATACACTAAGTATGCATAGGTATGCACTATCAACAAATTATATACAGCTAAAAGATAAGGACCAAAATAAAGGAGTGGCTATGTACATTGACGGAAGGCCAAAAGCATCAGGGAATATTGCAAGGTTTATAAATAGTACATGACCTGGGTCAACAAATAAGCAACCCAAATGCATATTCGAGGCGCACCAGGGAAATCATGTATTCGTATGTGTGATAAAATCAATAACTGCAGTGGAAGAGTTACTAATTGATTACAATTTGAATCACATAGATACAAACATAGTTACTATGGGGGTGGTACGTACTATATACCATTTTGCCCAACCTCCAATTAATGACTCCAATATACCATTCCATTATTATGTTTTTTTTGTAAGTCTATTGGTTTCATTTTGGTAATGATTTTTTATATTTAATTTTTGTCACAATGGGACATTGATCATATGAGGAAGGCTTTGGCCCAGAGCACAGATCATGATGCAGCTTCAAGAGCTTCTACCTGACAGGTTTACCTCATTGTAATTGTACAAATTAGATACAGGCAAAATGTTTTATTATTATGTTTTTTTCATAAGTTTATTGGGTTAATTTTGATAATGTTTTTAATATTCTTGTCATAGTCGGCTAATCGGGGAAAGGAACCAACAATAGAGGAGACCATCCATAGGGAGGTGTAGTTACTATTATGCAATGATGACATCACATATTCTGCAAACCCTCTGGATATGATAAGAAAGACCCAAAAAAATGCAATGAAGAAATCCTTCAATTGTTATTCATAGTGCCTCAAACATATGAGATAAGAGAAAGGGTTAAAATATTGACTGAGAGAGCACAAAAATTGCAAGTTGTCATGAGATCTTTAATTATAACACAAGTTCATTCATGGTTTTATATTTTGTACTTTTTTATGTCATGAACTAAAATATGTGCTATTTTTATAGGATTTTTTGCATCCTCATGATGTTGTTGGCCATGATCAAGGTACTACAAATGCTACTTGGGGAGTAGGGGTTGGTACAAGTGTCGATCTTTATCTACCTGCACATACATTACATCATCCGACCCCATCATCCATTCCTATATTGTCGACTAAAATGCTGGTAACACATAGCATATAAACATCGGGTAGTGCACCCTCTGGCAGTGAACACATGCTAGAACATCCATCAAGACATGTACCTTGGGATGCAGAGGCCACTAGTACTGGGGATGTTTTAGTAGCATTTCCTAGATCTTCTCATATTACTAGTATGAGAACATTGCCAGTCACATTTGTGGTGATCGAGGATTTTGTTCCCATAAAGATAGAGAAGGTCTCAGGTACTTTAAAATATTTTAATTATTATTATATATAATCCAATTGAAATTTACTTATTGATCATTCTTTTTAGATTAATGATCCCATGATCATTTTGTAGGAAATGATGTTTTTTATAAACATCTAAATGATATTACATTGGAAATCTTTGGGCCCACCCTACATACACGATGAAATTCCCAAAATCAAGATTTTAAAGATGAGCTCATTAACCGTTTAGTTTTGTTGTTTGGTAATAACACATTCAATTGAACCAAGGTCTTTAAGAAAGATGGTACCTATCTGTTGTGCCATTTTTGCACACACACCCCACTGAAAGTAGGGACCCTCTTTCGCTTTGGTTTTAAGTGTCTTGGCCCTTTGATTGTGAGGATTTACCCTACCTTGAAATGTGCTTAAATGTTTATCTTGTTGGCTTAGGTGATTTCCCTAAGTTGCACATTGAAGATCTTTAGTTTTGGACTAAATTCGGGTTTTCACCTGAGTCCAGGATTTTCCACCCCATCCATATTTTCTCGGATCCTGCTCAAACTCTAGCTAAACATTGTGGTTTGGGAGTGTTTGGTCTTCGCGAAATTCTACATGGGCCAAATTTTTTCAAAGTTCGTCCTATTGTCGGGTTCCTGGGTTTTCCCCAAGCTATCTTGTCAGCGACATTAATGTCGTTCATACTATTGTGAGGGATGCATTTAACCGATCTTTGAGGTATTTTGTGCCATTATGATTTATTGTGTGTGATTGAGTGAGCTGAGGAGTGAATTCTTAGAATATTGGATTTGATTTGGAGCATTGAGTTTGCGAATTGTGGGTTTTGGTGGTGATTGCTTGTGCGTTAGTGTTGCTGATCTTTGCAGAGTGCCATTTAAACTCACATTTGTTATCTCTGAGTTTGATTTTTGTTTCGTCATGATACGTATATGATTTCCCTACTTTTGATTGATGAATGTTAGCATTGCTTTGGCATTTTTGGTTTGTTTGGGGTTTAAATTTCTGCATGATTTGAGCATTTTCGAGGCTAGGGTTGCATGATACTATTTGATTCTTGGTTTCTCAAGCAAGTTTTGAGTTTATTCTTTCATTCACATCATGAGATAACTTGCATGTGAGCCGTGAGTACCCCTAGTAAAGATTTAGTAGTTGTAATGATTGAATCTTGAGCTTCCCTATGTGTCAAGGGCAGATTTGTGGGGTTTGATACTTAGGGCATCACCTTTTAACTTTACTCTACTTTCGAATTGGCCTAGAATTCCAAGAAAATCCATAGAAGGTCCATATCAAATTCATCGTAGGCTTGGATTCCTGAAACTTGTGATTGATCCATTAATCTGGGTGAAATGATTGAATAGAAAAGTTTGGGTTTTTCATCCAGTTTGGGATTTTTCGGCTCTGGTGGATTTCCCCGTCTTCTTCGTTTTCTCATAATTCACAGTTTTTTGGAGGTTCATCTTCTTCATGAAATTTCATCGTCTCCAGATTTTCCCAAAGTCTATTGTTCACTATTTTTTTTTGAATTTTTTTTGTTGAATGTCTCCTTCACAAAAATCCGTCCTGTGCGGATTTTCCTGGAATCTTGTGGAAAATGAAAGAATATGAAATAGCATGATGTGTTAACAAATGTTGGTAAATTTTATGATTAACCTGTGCTATTTTAAGATCTCACATGTTGTTTATTGATTGATAATGATCAAATCAAGTCACTAGTAGGTGTCTTCATGTTCATTTTTTTGGAATCTGCCTGGCCCAGAATTCTCTGAAATTCCCCATGGCTTGGATTCTGCGGATGGTCTTGAAACCCAAAGTTTAATGTGATCATTTCATTTGAGGTTTAATGACACCTTGCTTATATGGGATTCATTTTAATGATGGTTTTGATTGATTAACATTGGTTTCTTGTGGTTTTTACTATAGTTCCTTTGTTGAGTGCAAGCTAAGTCTAGCAAGCTAGTGCCTGAAAAGGCTAAGGGTGACATGGAGGGGTCTTCCATGTCTGAAGCATAAAGGATTAAGATGGACATCAAGAGAAAAATCCTAGAGAGAAAGATTACCTCTATATGGTTAGAGGTGATAGACACAAATGTTGTACTTTGGGATTATGAGGAGATTAAAGGCATAATGGCAGCGCAAGATCTTCCTTTCATTGCCAAAAGAATGTTGGAGTCAGGAATGGCACATGTAGCTAGTTTTTCTTCTATATTGAAATGTTATGAATTGGTTCTTGAATGTGCTAGGCATTTTGATAGTGATGCTCAGAGAATAATTGGTCCTTAGGGAGGATTGTGGCAAATTTGAATCCGGTCTCAATAGCCCAAACCTTTGACATGCTAGACAGATCTCATGTGGTGGATTTCAACATGGATGCAGCTAAAAATTTCTATGAGGAGGAGACTGTTAAATCACATCAGCTCATCAATTCTTGGTTGGAGGAGCCCAAGTCTCATTATTATAAACTTCCCAAACAACTGTTCAGAGCAAAGTTCAAAAAGGAATATTATGATGCCATCACTCTTCTTAGCAGGGTGGTTGGATTAAAGAGTGCAGGTATGTTTGAGAATTGGATGTTCCATGTCATTGCAAGGATGGAATGAGAGAGAATTGACTATCATTGGGTAGGTGTCATAAACAGGGTGATTCATGAGAAATTGTCCAATGTGCTACAAACCAAGACCTTCACAATGACCTTGTACTTTGTCTATGCACCTACTAGATTTCATCCCTACAAGGGATTAAGTACAAAGGGAATCTTTGGGCAAGATGTAATTTATGAGGTTTCCCCTCAATTGCACTTAGGGAGCTCAAGTTACAAAAGGGTGAATGGTGCATTCACCATGCATATCACTAGATTACTTCAGGGTGCGGAACACATGAGAATTTCTTACCAAGCCAAGGAGCTCATCAAGAAATATGGTGTTTGGTTCATCCAGTTCCCAGCCTTCTCATACATATGAGTTGATGGCTATCAAAGGGCTCCATACAAGCTTCCAAGGTATCCCACTAATCATATTTTACTTTTGGAAGTTACTAGACAAATATGTGACTTTGATGCTATTGTTAAAAGAGACAAGCATAAGACTGGTTTTGGTGGAGACTTCCCTTTGAGGATAGGTACTGGAGAGGCATGCCCTTCCATTAGTTCAGCTTAGGCTTTAGAAGAGGAAATGAGTGCTCTTGGTTTGTCCTTCCATTCCAAGAGATCTAGATTCAACATAACAGATGAAGCACAAAAGAAGGCTTGGAGATAATATAGCCATAAGGTTGATATGGAATATTACTGGGCCAACTGCAGTGATGAATATGAGGGCAAAAAGAAGAAGTTTTCCTGGCTACCAGTTGAATCAGTCTGATTATATAATCTGAGGGTAGTTCTTGATTAGCTTGAAGATGATGGGGACCTAATTCAAGGTCATGCTTATGAGGCAGTCAAGGATAGGCCAATTGGTGATGTGGATTGGCTATAAGAAGAAAAGACAGAGTTAGGATAGATAATGGATCTGGTCACCAAGTATACCAAGATGTGGTTAAAGCATAAAATGTGGGAGTTGGAAAATGAAGGTGTACAATGCACCTATGATTTGATGGGAGATTTAGACCCTCATTCTACATCTTAGGAGTCAGCTGAGCAAGACCCTAAAGGTAAAGGCAAGGTGGGCTCCCCTTTTAAAATCAAGATTAAAGATATTCAAACAGAGAAAGCTCAGGAAGCAGAAAAATAGAGAAAACCAATTTCCAAGAAAAGGGGGCATACTTTAAGAACTAAGAAGTCTGGTAAGGAAGAAACTAAAGAGAAAGATCCTGAGACTGGTGCTCCTCTGCCTAAAAGGAGGAGAATTGTGATACTGTCACAAAAGGAAAGTTCCAAGGTAGGAGAGGAAGTGGATCCACCTATGGTAAATGTAGAAAGTTTAGGAGAAAAGACATAGGTGTATACAAGACACAGGTGTATACAAGGAAGTCAAGGACTTCTTCTCCTAAAGATAGTGTGCCCAAAGTGGATCCTCCTTTGGTTACTTCTCAAGAGGGGCAGCATGATGATGTTCCTCCTTTCTATGAGGCACAAAATAAAGAATTGGGTGAATCCAAAGAGGTTGAGGATCATCAAGACCTAGAGGAAGAATAATTTCATGAGGGTGAGCTTTATAATGCTGAGGCCAAAATTGAGAAAGTAATGCAGTCTCCCTTGGTTGCATATGAGGATTCACCGGTTAGAACTGAAGGAGTTAAATCTCCTCAAGGGGAGGAAGTTTTAGAAAAGGCTCTATCACCTAAGCGCGAAGAGGAACATGCTGAAGAAAAGGAGAGTAAAGCATATGAGACTACTAAGAAGCATAATTTGAATGAAGGTCAGCAGGAGGAAGTAGGGCAGAGTGAGGTGCAATTGGAGTCCTTTGTTCCAGAGTGGCTAGATAAGGAAACAAAGAGAAAACAGGTTGTTGTGGAAGATACTCCACCCAATTGGGATGAGTTGTTGGCCAAGATTGGAAAGGATAAAGGAAAGAAAAAGGCCAGGGTCATTTCAAGGATTGAAAGGGATGAGGCAAGTAATAGAGTGGTTCACATTGCAACTCCTGCTCCAGATAATAATAGAGATGAGGTTACTGCAAATGATTACAACCTACAGACTATCAATTTAGGGCCCACTTCCATTGAGCAAGATATTGAAGACTACCAGGGTTCTAGCATAGTCATCCTGGGGAGATTGAGGAAATAAATTCAAACTAAACAGGACCTGAAGAGAGAGAATGGGAAACTTAGGAAATGTTTGGAAGATCTGATAAAGCCTCTGCAGTCTATTGGTTCTTCGTCCTTTGTTGCAAATCTCCTACCTCGCAAAAACTATCACTAAGCTGGAAAGAATGAAGGATTCCACTCTTGCTACTGTAAATTGGATACAAGGGGTGTAATCTAAAGGAAATGATGCTATCAGAGACATTCTCTCAACTGGAAAGGATGCTATGAGGACATTTGATTGGTTGAAGGAGGTACTAGCCCAAGATAAGGAGGATGCAGACCTCTTGTTATAGAAAACCAAAACAATCATGGAGTATACCAAGGATAAGATGATAAGTGATGGAATTCTCCCTTCCTCCAGAGTTGCTGAACCTTGGGAGTGGTTTGAAGCTTTGAAAATAAGGTAGAAGGTTCTAAAGAATATCTACAAGTAGAGGAGGAAAATTGAAGATCACCTAACTGGCATTTATAATGGATGCATTACTTTCTTTGAGATAATGACAGGGAGAAGGAAGATTGCACCTAAGCATTTGAGCTTGGACAGTTAAGGAAATGGTGGCAAGATTTTTATGCTCCAGCTGGTGATGATCCTATTATTGAGCACCACTTAGATGATGCGGCCACTTACATTGTTGTTATTGATAAATATCTAACATATAAAGATGAATGGGATAAATCAGTGAAACAATCAAGGGAGGATATTGCATCAATTGAGAACTGACTTAAGGTTTTTCCTTTACCTCCCATGGTCAATTTGGATAAGGTGATTTTGAAGGTGCATGAAATGTTGGATCAAAATAAAGACAAAGGGGAAGATAGTTAATGATGGGCTACATCAAGATTCGTGCTTCCCTATTATTTTGCATTCATTGGTCTGAGCTGCATTGGAGATCCTAGGCCAACCTGGATGAATTTCATGAATTTAATGCATATTTTATCTCATTTTGAATTTCTCTTGGCCGACTTGTTGTGGTTAATTATTATTGTAAAACCCAAACTAGGCCGACATCTCTTGGGGGGTCTCTATTAATATAGAATTTTGCCTCATTTGTAAGATATGGACATAGACATAGATGAATAGAGAGGTAGCTATTATCAAAGTGAATTAAGTAGAGAAAGAGTTAGTAGGTAGTTGTTCTCAAGAGAATATTGTAACAGAAAGCTAGAATTGTTGCTATAGTGGATAGTTTGATGCAAGTAATGACATTGTGATTTGGTGCCATACTTGTGTTCTTATCTTGCATGGTTCTTGTTATTATATCTTTAAAATTGTTGTGAGGAAGATTGATATTTAGATATTTAAGATTAAATTTGATTTAATGGTGTTTATGATTTAATATTTGAAGTGTTGCAGCAATCCCTAGTCCATACTTTTCGCAACCAACTGATTGTTAGTTGCTTTGCAAAGTTAGCCTGGACTTTTATATTCATTGTGCTTAGTTCAATTGTGAGGGTTTATCCATTTCAATTGCTTTAAGGTTGTTTTGGGTGAATGTTCATAATTTGAAAATCTCTAAACACCTTAGAAGATTGCACTATTCTTGTGAAATTGCAAATTCGTCTGGGTTAAGCAGAAATTAGTTTATGAGGGATTGGTACATTTCAAGTATTCCATCATTTGCATTGTTAATCTTAGGAATAGTGTTAGTCTTAGTAATCTCTTGAAAACCCTAATCTTTTGTTATTTCTTTCATTATTTGAGTTATATTTAGGATCAAAGTATCATCATATTGAGCTAGATCTAATAAATCAAAGATTCAGTCTTTGCCTGTAGTAAGGTCCCATTGTGATTACCAACATTTTCACATTTATCACTGAGTTGTTTATGCATTGTCAAGACCTAACATTAGAGACCTTGGGGTCATCTCTTGAGGCTTGCTGATAGAGACTTACCTTTCAAGAGAGATAGGATTTCATATTATGTCTGAGTTGTTGCTATACATAAAACATCATCAACACTATCTAAAGTATGTGAGGGACCAATATAGGTCACATTTAGAGAAGAACAAAAAGTATGAGTGTCCCCCCATGATTCCAGAGAGGGAGTGGAAGGACCTAGTGTCAGATGGAAAGGAGAAGGTTGAAAATAAAAAAGGAAAGACATCACCAGGCCAAGGAAGGTATGTGATACTATCAACAATGTAATTATATACTGATTATTCTTTCTTTTTACATAATCTAACGTATTTCAAAATTTTCATAGGCTGCCTGAAACATCGAAGGAAACAAAAGAAAGACTAGAAAAAAGCGAGCAACACAAACTTGGATCTAGTGGTTATATGAAATTAGCCACACGAATTGTAAGTATCAATAAATGAAATATTGCATCCAAATAATAAATTGTAATTTTTTTTAGTTTTATCACACCATAGAAGCAAAATTCATGATCTTATGCAAAAATACAGGGCTCTGAATTCAACAGAGTTCCCACAGAAGAGGACCTGAAGATTTCCTTCTAGCAAGGCTATGGAGTCATGGTTGAACACCTAAGACTCTTGACTGGGAAAACATAAGCTTCCATTGCATCTAACATACAGGTAAATAAACTCAATGAAGTTTATTTAAAATTGAATACTTGTGCAATCTATTCAATATTAATTTCCACCATAAAGTAATTCTATGCCTATTTGTTTTAAATAGGAAAGCAATGATAATACTACACATGACATTGGAATGCATCCTGGTGAGGGTGGAGCACAACTTACAGATGAAGGTCATGGTGTGCATCTCGGTACTGGATGCATTCATGTGCTATACAAAACACAATATGGATTAATAAAATTAAACATCTTTAATTGCAATTGGTGTATTAATTAATATAACCTTTCATGTTTCAACTTTAGAGCATGTAGAGTGTGATCAACATGTTGAGCATGATCAGGCTAGACAAGATTAGGAACATGATGTGGCCCCATCAGGTAAATAGGACCATTCTAATGTTCTTTTAAACATATTTAATTTCAATTGGTGTATTAATTAATGTAACCTTTCGTGTTTCAACTCTAGATCAGGATTTAGAGGATGTTCAACATGTTGAGCATGAGGATATAAGACAAGATTAGGAACATGATGTGGCCCCATCAGGTAAAGAGCACCACTCTAATTTTCTTTTAATTAATGAAATACTTGTAACAATAATAATAAAGCATATAAATTAAAAATTTATTTGTTATTGCAGCAAACCCCCCCTTGTAGTAGCCTCCACGTCGTGAGTACACGACTAGGCATACATTAAGATCATGAGTAGAGGGAAGAATAATTGAAGGGGGGACAAATGATTTAGAAAATGATAATCCACTTATTTTTTTATCTGCAAAAAAGAAACAAAAAAAAGTGATTGTAATCATATTATGACAACCATATTTTTTATAATATGTTAATGAATGTTAAAAACTGATATTTTTGACAACCATATTTTTGATAATATGTAAAAACTGAAAGAATGAATGTTATATGTTATTAATGGATGAATGAATGATTAATGTTATATGATTAGGTATGGGGAATTAAGAGTGATGTGAGGGTGGGGGGGAGGGGCCAAATGAGCTTCCACCATCACATGGTTGGCCCTATTAAGTAGAGAATATTAAACTATTCTAAAAAAAAAGAGAAGCTCAATAAGGTAATGCACTTTTCAATATAAGAAATGCATTGTTTAAAGCATCCAACCAATATGAAAAGATGAAAGAAAGTGCTAAATTTTCACTATGGTGTAGAAAAATGATTCTTTATACCTTGATGCCTTCATTTTCCAAGCCAATTTCTCATAATTTTCATAGCTCTACCATGTTTGTGGATGTGATATGTCTCCTACACAAAAAACATGTACCAATTTACGGCTTTCAATCCAACTACATCCAATTATTTGTTTATTTCCTCTATCTTTCATCAATCTCTTTACTATTTGAACCTCGTACAAATGTTTTAGATGAAGAACCCATTATTGTGAAATGTGTCTACAGTTGAGTAAAGTGAATCCATGCTCTACATC
The DNA here is from genome assembly GCA_007258455.2 of Sequoia sempervirens. NCBI lineage: Eukaryota > Viridiplantae > Streptophyta > Pinopsida > Cupressales > Cupressaceae > Sequoia > Sequoia sempervirens. The sequence goes on along the minus strand of VDFB02334532.1, from coordinate 99,262 downwards.
ATAATTTGAAGTTGTTTCCATTCCAATGTTCTTAGTTTAGTTTGTTTGTAAGGCTTTGTATGAATACCATATTGTGTTGTGTGTGGATTTGGTTTCAAAGCTCCGTTTCTTTTGTTTTTAGTGGTGACATATCTCTAAAATTTGACTTTTGTGCATAACAGGTTAGTGGAAAAATTGACGGCTCTGAAGGGTTTAGAGGCTCGATTGAGAGAGATACACAAATATTTGGATCTTGTTGTTGATGGGAGACTTCCACTTAACCATGGAATTTTGTACCATTTGCAGGTATGCAAAAATTTCTCTACTTACATTCATTCAAGAGGCTAGATCACTTATCTTTTGTCATATGGTTGGATTAATGTGGCATACAATGTCAATGTGGGCTATAGTTTTTTTAATATGCTCAAGTTATGCATAGTTTACAATGAATAGAGGGTGAAAAGGGGTGTGTAAGTTAAAAATACCATCATTAACAATCATTCTTTATACTATGTTATATTTATTCATTATTCCTAAAATTCTTAAACATATAGACTAGGAAGAGAACTCTATTCAATACATGAGTATGCACTACATATATTGTTATATCCAAGCCTTATGATCTTGAATATATCTAGGAAGGCCCAAGAAAGGAGTTGCATGTATATAATTAGTTGATTGGATGTCTAAGAAGTTTTGGAAGAATAACAATACAAGACTTGTATGTGTAACAATAAATAACAATGAACTAGTTTCAATAAGAGTTGCATGGACATGGATATAGACACAAATGTGATTTTTTTTCAATGCCCCCTTCTACTATTATGGTATTGATATTATTAAAGGTCTTCTCTATATTGCTAGCATTGTATTGAACACTACCTCTAAAACAAAAGCAACATTTTGTCTACTCTCATACAATTGTTCTTTTTGTAACTCCAATTATTTTCCTATACAACTTTTGGAATATTTTGTAAAAGTGAATTTACAATTCATTATGCAAATTCATCCATGTTTCAAAACTTGTAACATCAAGATAGATAAAGACTATCTCACAAACCCCTTCCACTAGCACACAACAATACAACACATGCTTGTGAATATTGAAATAATTAATTAATTTGCATTCTCACATCACTAATAGGAGCCCGCTTAGATGAATGAAAGGATAAAATAATGTAACATAATAATATAAAAAATAGATTTATGGTTTTAATAATGTAATATTATGAATAGATTTTCCTTTCTCTCCTCTCTTGTTCCCCCATGATAAAGAGTTAGAAATTAAAACACCAAAAAAATATGAATACTGTTGTTTCATATTCTCTTCTTCTCTTATTGTCACATATTTAAACTCTTCACTTAATGAAAACAACCGGCATAGCTCAATATCACCCATTTTTGGATTCAAGTGCTCATTATAAGTAGCCATTGTCCCATGAGTGATGTAGTAATAACTAGCTATCCGTCCTAGATCATCAACCTAGAAATATCCACTTTTCCAATCATATTTCACCAAATTACTTGTCCAAGATAGTTGCAACTAAATGTATTTTTTAACATAAAGAGTTCAATTATCAGAAACACTAACAAGTACCATTAAATTAAAATCCAAGAGTCATACTTTTCTAACAATACCATAGTAAAATTACCATGTACTAAATTGAAAATCACAGTTATGCTTACCAAGTCTACCCTTCTCTCTTCTAAGATATTGTCTTTTTGTAAAGCATTAGCAGATAGACCATATAGAATTGGGTTTTGTAGCATGTGAATGTAAAGATAAGTGTATCCCAACCATGTGCATGCCTCCCTTACATTTTGAATTGTACCTAGGACAATTTCTGCATTTAAATGATCTGCTATTTTTGAGATAAAATGGCTCTCAATTGGTAATTGTTGATTCATAAGGGGTAGATAATATTGAAGCTCACTATGACCTACTAATATTATTCCTTCTCCATTGGAATCATACTATGGCCTTCCATATATTGATCTGCCAAAAATGTCTCTATTGTTAGCATGGGAATCTCCAACATGGAGCCTTTTTCAAAGGGATGTTGAGGTGTATGATCCTTATTGGGATAGAGGTGCAAAAAGTATGTGTTAAGGTCCCTATTTGGCAATGGACATTGTGGCTACTTGGCACAATCTAGTGTATTGTAGAATATTACTAGATCAAGCTACCAATCTCCTCAACCATCTATTGAAGGTGTCAATCTTGAGAGGAGAAAATTTTGGCTATTGATGGAAAGTAGGAGGCTAGGTGCATATATGATATGTCCACATGGCATGAACTAGTGGATTTCAACAATGTTTGCACTTTGGTGAATAAAACCACTCAACACTTTAGCCATCCGCCAATTGGCTGTAATCACTAATCTTTGGGGCAAGTTTATCTACACTTTCAATGTTGATTGATGTTTAAGGAAAGCCTATAGATATCAACTAGTTTTATCAAATGGTTTTGGTGAAACCATGTGGTGTGATCTAATGAACTTTGGTGGATGTAGGTACTTTGATAAATAATACCATTCAACACTTTAGTAGTCTACTAATTTTCTCAATTTGTTGATCTTCAAGGTGAATCAAAGGGTATATAGTCAAGTGCAAAAATATAAGTTTACATGACATGTCTTGGTTGGCTTTTGAAGTCAAATAGGTTCAAGTAATTTTGGGCTAAAGAGAAGATCTCCCTTGACCATTAATATTGATGTAAAATTGATCTAGACCATTAATTGAGTGGGGTTAGAGTGCATTATAAGGGATGATCAATTAGATTTTGCAGAACCTTGTGGTGTCATCTGGTAGATTTTGGTAGATTAGTCCACCTTCCACCTTGGTAGTTCATTTATCCATTGATATCATTGATCATCAAAGCCAAAGCATCTCAATTGTTAATCTTGTCTTGTGTTTAGGAAATTAAGGTGGTGGATCCAAGTAATGAAAAGGAAAAATTTGAAGGACACTTGGCATAGTAAGATTAACTCTTATTGTTCAAGGATTTTTCTTGTAAGGGTATAGTTTCAGAGGAAAACCATGATTTGGATGCCAAGTTGCTGCTTGGGAAGATGGTAGCTGAGAGTTGATTTTTCCCATAGTGTTCATGGAAACTGAGGAGATTGAATCCCTAAGTTATGGGTCGTATTCCAACCATTTAATTGGAATTAGAAATCAACAAATTTAGGTCTCTCCAGGCATTATGCATTTACATTTGAGGAATATTTTTCCTTGTTCTACAGAAAATTTGATCCAAAGGAATGTCCTATAGTGCATGAGGTGTGGGCATCATGATATTGAGCCCTCCAAGTATTGAATTTCTCCTTTGAGATGCAGTGTGGAAATAATAACATACTTGAAGGTTCTTAACAACTCTAATAGTTGTACCAGGGGCCATGTTTAACAAACCAAATGCAATTGCTAAATTTTTGTTGTAGTAGAAGTATACCATTGCCTCAATGCTTGAACCAACAGTAATACAATTTTTTTTCATCTAAGCACAATATCTTTTCAGACATGCTCCACCATTCAAAAATTTGTTATTTCCATTAGAAGGCTTGTCCTTTAATCTCTTAAAAAGTGAAATTATTTATATGAGATGGACTTTGAATAAGATCTAACAAAATAACTCCATGGTATGATTTGCATTAAACTTGAATTCTCTTTTCTAGTATTCAATGTGATATATATTTTGTTTTATATAAAAAACCACCCATGCTTGAAATTAGGGAAGAATGAAAGCACTATAACAATACCAATGAAGTCCATGTGCAACAATCTTGGAGATGAATTTAGATGCAATGTGACAATCATAACAAAGGTTCTTAACAACTCTAATAGTTGTACCAGGGGCCATGTTTACCAAACTAAATGCAATTACTAACTTTTCACTATGGTGGTAGATAAATGATGCATATGGTTGGCCCTGTCAAGTAGAGAATATTAAACTATTCTCAAAACAAAGAGAAGCTCAATAAGGTAATGCACTTTTCAAAATAAGTTTTGAACCAATAATTTTTTTTAAACAAAAAACTGCAAGGTTTTGTCACAATTTCGACGAACATAGTCTGACGAACTAGAAAAATTTGCGACGAGGTTGCTATAGACACGTCATAGTTTTCATTGTAATGGAAAATCTACCTCATCAGAAAAAGGATAAATGTTTGGTATTTTTTTGACACTTTCAAATGGGCACTTTGCATGTTTTTTGTTTTTTGTCATCGATAGATGGACAAAGTTACGTTACTTTTGTGACAGACCATGCCAACATTTTCTATGGTGCTTACAGATGATCCTAGGTTATGGTTTCAACGAATAAAAGTTGGGTGTTAAACGGAAAAAATTCCAGCAAAAAAATTTTAAACAGTGTTATTCTAGTAATTCGACAATATTTTGTCGATATGCCACCAAGCATTCATCAGAATTTGTAGTCAAATACAATAGTGCCATGATAGTGCATGGTCAGTGAGAGAATGAGAGATGTCTCTTCGATGGAGCGACAAGGAGTATGGAAGTGTTATCAGCAAGACTGTATGGTGTCGGTGAGATCTTTATCAATGTCTCAATGACTTGGTGATGAGAAAGTAGTGCTCCAAGTGGGACTTAGTCACAATGACGTGGGTGATAGTGATGACAATGTAGACATGTGGCATGATAGGATTGAGTAAATAGTATTCCACATCCTTGTTGTGGATTACGGAGTAGTGACATGGTGATGAGGTGGAGAGGTAACATCATCAAGGGATTTCATCAGTGTGACTGATGGTCATCAGTGAGACCTGTTCAGATGTCTCCTCAACAACCCAATGACCTTACTATCGGTGAGATAGAGTGGTCTCGGTAGGAAATTCAAGGATGTCTCTTTGAGAACCCGATCACCTTACCATTTGTGAAACAGTGTGGCGTCAACATGAAATTGAAGGTGTAGACACCTAAAAATGACCTAGGCCTGCAAGCTTCATTTTTACCACTTTCGTCCTAGCATAATTATGTCATTTAATTATGTCCTTGGTCCACATTTGACTATTGATTAAATAATTCATGATTATTTAATTAATTCATGTCCTTTCATTCCTCTTGATTATTAAATAAATAAATTTTATTTATTTATTAAATACGTCATTAACTGTCTAAGTCTTTCCTTAATTAAATAAATTTCTTAATTTATTTAATTCCCCTTTGTCATTTAATTCTTCTTGATTATTAAATAAATAAATTTCATTTATTTATTTAATACGTCACTAATTGTCTTAATTAAATAAATTGATTAATTTATTTAATTAATTGGTCTTATCTCCTAAATTAAATAATTAAATTTAATTATTTAATTGCTAATTAATATTCTTCCCATTTTAAATAAATAAAATTATTTAAAATGTCATGTCAATCCTAACTGTCAGTCCTTTTTGATAAATAATCTGAAAAAGATTATTTATTATCTCTCAAAATCCATAATTTGAATTATTTTAATTCGAATTAGTAATTAATCTTCTAAAAATCAAGCAATCAGGTAGATTCTTGATTTTTCAAATCTTATCTTCAGTCCTTTGATTTTTTGAATCTCGCAAATCAGGCAATCTTATCTTCTTGATTTTTCGAAAATCTTGATTATCTAATTAATTTGTCTCATTTATTCTCCACCATCGATCCAATTTTATTTTGACCGTTCGATTAAGGATTTTGCCCTAACCCTAATTAGGGATTCTTAAGTTTAATCTGGATCGTTCATTTCATCAATTTATCTCGTTTGTCCATTCGAAATGGCCTTTTCTATAAAATGCCATCTTCTTCTCATTTTTGGGGACACACATTTTACGTAATTACTATAGGCATTTATTTACTTATTTTCACATTCATTGTCATAGGCATTTGATTAATATTGGCATTTATTTTAAGTATAGGCATAGGCATTGACTTTTAGACATTGGCAATAGTCATAGGCATATCAAATCCTTCGAATCTTGTTGTAGGGCTTAGGCATTTTAGATTGCTCAAAGTACAAATCTGAGGGCAACATTTCTAGCAAGCAAGAAGGTGTAACGAAGATCAATCATTGAAGATGGAGACTCTTGGTGATATATTTCCTTTTCGTTTTCATTTGATTTCCTTTGTGCTTCGTTATATCATTGGATTTTTATGTTATTTGATCTAACCATCTAACGATCTGATTTTCCCTTGATAACATTGGTGAACCTGACGTATTTGGACAAATAAAAAACCATTTTTGGAGTTGGTTTCTTCTTGTTGCAGGGCTTGCTTGGTTTTTGTTGCAGGATTGGCATCATTGTGGACAAAGCCAAAGATTTGACCATAACTTTCAAACAGCTATGTATTTGCTCATGAAATGTTTTTTGCAGCTTGGGGACAATATCACGCACTCTCATTCCAAAAATAAAATTTTTTGGATCGATTTGCATTTTTTATAATTATTTTTCTATTTTTAATAAAAAAATAATTTGAGGAGAAAATAATCGAATTTTTTAGATATGTTTACATTTCTAGAAATATATTTGAATTTTAATATGGGTCTACTCTTTAGTTTTTAAATTTGGATGCGAAATTATGAGTCAAAAAATAGATCTTTTAAAATTGGTGTTTAACAAAGATTGGCTTATATCTCTCTCACGGTTGTAGATCTAATCACAATTTTTTTCAAAAAAATTTAGGATGATAGTGGACAACTCCAGTAAAAAAATCAGAATTTTTAAAGCTGTTATGTATTTTTTATAATTTTTTTATGATTTTTCATAAAAAATTAATTTCAGGTGCAAAACAGCAAATTTTTCTAATTTATTTAAATTTTTGGAAACCTCTTGATATTTTAGATAGGATTTATTTTCTGTATTTTTCATTTTACTATCAAAATTTTTTCTAAAAATCAGATTTGTTGTGTTACTAATATTTTCTTGTAGCATGTGGCGATCCTCTTTCGTGTGTCAAAGACCATTACATATGAGACTACTAATATTCATTGTTTGCAGATTCACATGTCAAAGAAGGAAGAAACAAACATTGTGCTTGTTTATTTCTAGATTAGCAAACATTTGTTTTGGTGCTTATAAAACCAAATCATGTCTTTTATGCTTGATTGTGATTGTGGAATGGTAGGTGAGTATGCTCTCACTTGGTGAAAAACTTGTGATCAGAAAACCAGACCCATTCTAATTTGTTATTTACACTGACTTGGTACATCGGAGTATCCTCTCCCCTCGCGCTTCCGGGCGATCTTGGGTGTAAGAGAAACAGTTACCAACTCTAGAAATTGGGCCTGCTTGGGGATTTCATCACCCCAACGCGACTCAAACCGGCAACAGAGCTAAAGCCAAGCTACCCCAAACCGGTATATAAATGTAAACCTTAAGGGAAAACCTAAGGTTGTGAGTGCAGATGTGTCATACGGACGGAGTTGTACTCCCTTAAACCCTGTCGAGCTTAACCTCTTCAGGCTGGAGTGCCACCTTAATGGTGATTAATCTCTTGCCCCATGTATGGCCACTCGAACAGGGGTCCCGAACTAAAAACTCTTGTGTAGTAAGCCAAAATCCTTCTATTTGCTAGCACAACACCGGTCGGTGTGAAGGCATCCACACTTTCACAGTTTGTAGTAGATGTGATCAGCTCGCCATGGGAGTTTCATGGGGGTTGGAAGCTTGGTTGGCCTAAGAAGAGAGTGCACTGTAAGGGGGAGCCCGTGCAGCCAAGCTTCTAAATTCACACGCTACAGATATGTGGTTGGGGAAACCCACGTGGAATCTAGCGAATATTGTCCTGGCCTAACCTAGGATTGTACTTATCTGATGTGCTTTCTTATAGTCAAAATATTGTGCTTGAAAGTGTTTTCTGGATATTGAAACAAACCAAACAATAGTCAAACATCTAGAAAAAAAACAAGTCAAACATTGGACCTTTTTTGACCCATTTCACAACATGAACATGTAATCTTCATCAAAAAACATTTTTGAACCATTCATACAAAGAGACCAAAATGGACGAGTATATTTCAAAGACATAAAAGCTGCAGCGCAAAATCCTGATATAGTCTCCTTTGTAAAAAAATATCTCTTACGTGACCCTCAAAGGTACCTAGCCATGCTTTTGGACGAAGGGGCTAAGTTACCACAAGGCTTTGACATAAATACTTTTCCACCATCTGTCTACCCTCACAATCAACAATCACTTGACACAAATCCTGCCAATAATTCACAACAAACATCCACTTATCACCCTTATCCTAACCTTGACAAGGGAAGCCAACTATCAACTAGTCCATTCCAAACCTCCACATCATATGCTAGTCCTTCACCTATTAATCCCGTCCAAGTCTGCATCCCTTATCAACCATCTACCAACTCATGTCAAGTCCCCACATCATACCATATTGATCCGGCCCAAGTCTCCATGTCCTATTTCAATCAACCTTACTCCAATCTAGTCCAAGTCCCTATGTCATTACCAACTAATATAGTCAAAGTCCCCATGTCACATCATATGCCATCACATCCTACTCTAGTCCAAGACTCCATGTCATATCCGGTCCAAGTCCCTACGTCATACCCTAGTCCTTCACATACAGGTCCAATGCAAGAACACATGTCATATGCTAGTCCTTCACATACTAGTCCCGTCCAAGTCCCCATGTCTTATCCTAGTCCTTCATCCATTAATCATTTTCAAGTCATCCCCTCACAAGCCACATCTAGTCATGAAAATTTTGTCATTGCTCAAAGTCAAATCCCATTGTCTAAACTTGAGGATACATGTCAAAATGAAATCCCAAAGCATGACCTTATAATGTCACCCTCATGTCAAGAACAAGGTAGTTCATCCCATGACCCAATCTTTCAGCCCATCCATGAAGTCCTTCAAGACAATCATGACATCCAAAACACACCTATCCATGACAACCCCATCTTTGAACAAGACCCTACCATTGACCAAGAAGTCCAAATCCATGACAACCCCATCCTTGACCAAGACCCTACCATTGACCAAGAAATCCAAAATGATCCACTCCTCGACCTTTACGCCATTCATGATCAAACACTTTCCAATCCTATACAGGCCTCGACTATTGATAGTTTCCAAAATGAGACACTTGCCTCCATTACACACATAGACGATATTCCTCAAGCACAAGAGTATTCCAATATGGACATATTTGAAAATGATCAAGCTATAGCTGAATTTACTGGACTCTATGACACTAAACATAATGATGGATTTGGCATTGCTTTGGAAGCACAAACAGAATCATCTGAACCTAACATGTCACATGATCAGACCAAAGATATCAGTCAGGAATATGTCCAACAAGACAATGAAGCTAAGACACTTTATCACTTAGGGTCATCTATCTTTTTTAGAGCAGACTTTCTTGCAGATGAAAATATTACAAGTGATAGTATCCACATACCTAATGATGGGTTAGCATCTTGCTTTCAAAACAACAAATACCCCATCGCAAATAGAATTTGTTAAAGCATGCAATATCAAGGCAAAGGACTAGGCATATATGAGCAAGGCACTCTAGAACCAATACAGCTCCGGGAAAATTATAGACATCAAGGTCTTAGTTATTCCTCGGACAACAAATCAAATGATGTCAGTGGTACCTCCTCGATATTGGGGGAAACTTTGTCAGATACAAACGTCAAAATGGAATCCATGAGAAATCCTTGTCATAAGATTACTGCCAACACCCCCTCCACCCACACCATGAACCATCATTCCATCATAAATCAACCTCCCCTTTGGGACCAACAAAAATAAAAGTCTTACAAGTCAAAAGATCAAAATCAAATGTCAAAGGCCATTGAATCAAACAAAAGGACAAATGGACAAATGAAATTAAAATGGATCCCAAAGAAAGATGGATCGAACAAAGACATCAAGTCAAATACAAAAGTCAATCACAATGTGGAGCCACAAGACAAGAGGACTCCCACATACAACACATGTCCACCTCCTTCAAAATGGTCATCAATCAAGGCATATAAAAGTGTTGGTTCCAAACACCATCCCTTCAAAATCCGTCATCCACCATCCCAAGTTTGGAAAATAAAAAGTCATTCATCCAAATGTCCAAACAATCTTTCCACGTCTACTATCATTCGTCATAACCCTACATCTTGTCTAAAGTCCAATGATCCCACGTCATAAATCCGTCACATCATGGCAGCAACTCTTTACCACAAGGACTCTCATGGCACTCTATTGCGATGTGCGTATTTTGATAAGGCCAACTCTAGTATCAGAAAGGATCACAATGACATCGATCAATTGTATACAAGTGCTACGATCCTGACAAGACAACTCCTTCAACAAGGTCATTATTGGCATATCATGGCACCAGTCTCTACATCGGCACCATGGATTCAAAGCAACAAGAGTTATCTAAAAGCATCCAAAGCTATCCACAAAAATCAAAAATTAAAAAATCGTCACCCTGATGAAAACCTGGCAAACAGGCGTCTTGGTGACACCAAAAAAATCAAAAAGTCAAGAAAATAGTAAAGAGAAAAATTTCATCCAATGGTGAAAACCTGGCAAACATGCACCCTAGATAAGTACCATGATGAAAACCTAGCAAACAGGCGTCATGTGTAAAATAAATCGTCTATGTGGACTCTTACACTTGGGGGCAAGTCGTCTCATTTCCCATGCCTTCCTCATGACATTGACGTCCATCTAAGCCCTATCATTTCCCTCCATTTTCCCACCTACCTTGGTCTTGACATAAAACTGGCACACATAAATCATGCTTTGGGAAAACTCTCAACATGCCTATCCTTCGGTCATACATGATTCATGAAACATCGGGTCATTAACTGTCATAGTCTTATTGTCCTTATATGAGATAGTCCTTGAAAACCATATGACAATTCCCTTAGTATCATGTCTCCCACCCTTTACCAAGGCCACCTTTTGTCCTTTTATGCTTGTCACCTATCTTGGCTTTCCCTTGTCAAATAGTCTAAGGATAATCATCATCCCATCTAGTCCTAACCAAGTCATTCCAAATGCAACGAGTCTAATCCGTACAAGCACATTATCCAAAATTTTACTTGACTGTGTTCCTGGCCTGGCTGTAGACCTCGATACTTTCATCACCTTATCGTCATTGTCCTCATGTTATTTTGGGATGTGTCCTTCCCACATCAAACAATGTTGTTATCACCTGTCAATTGGTATTCAGCTTGACTAGGGGCACAATCATGTTTGTCCTTGGATTCTCATGTGTAGGCATCAGTCATATGCATTTGTCACGATCCTCTTAAACGTCAAAATCCAAAAACATTGCAAAAAGTCCTGAAAAAAGACAAAAATATCATAAAATGTCCTGGAGAAAGACCAAAAACATCATAAAATGTCTTGAAAAAAAGACAAAAAAGCATAAAAGTCCTGAAAAAAGACAAAAACATCATAAAATGTCCTAAAGAAAGACAAAAAAATCATAAAATGTCTTGAAGAAAAACACAAAAACATCCAACTCAATGTCAAAATCCTAAAAATGGAGTCAAATTCAGTCATGTCAATTAGTCCATGTCATTGTCGAACTACGTTGTCTCTGCGCATTTGCTACGTAGGCAAGGCCATCAGCCGATGAGTCCCCGAGACATTAGGTCAGTCCTTTTAGGTTCGTCCAAATAAAATCATGACATTTGTCACAATCGTCACATCAGTCAAATAAGTCAGACATAGTTAAAATCAAACACAAGACAGTCATTTGAAACGTCAATGTCAAAATTGGTCAAAATTAGACAACACAGTCCAATCAATCATACAGTCAACATCAGTCAACTTGCCAAAACACATTAGTCAAAACAATGTCAATCTCGTCACTCTTTGGTCCTCTTCAAGATGTGTCCTTCTTGGAGTTAGACCTCGTCAAAATGTTCTTTGCCTTTTTAGGATGTGTCCTTCCTGACAATAGGCCTCGTCAAACTGGCAACACCATCAAATTGGCAAAACTCTTAAACTGTCAGAACTGTCAAATCAAACAAGAATTCAATCTTTGGCAAACAAACATTGGCAAACAAAATAAAATGGTTGTTAATCTTTCTGGTCTATCTTGTCTTATCTTTTGATTATCTTGGCTATTTTGTCTTATATTTTTACTGTCTTGTCTTTTTGGTCATGTTACTAGCTACCTCGAGGATGTCCCATGAAGGATTTAGAGGTGCGATGACATCTCCTGGCCTATTTTATTTTCTTTGACTGTTGTCTGTGGATTGTCTTGACAAAAAGACTGGGGCAACTTCACCCTTAGTGTGAGTTAGGACATTCCTTGTCTGTGACTGTCTGTTTTTCAAATGGATGACCTTGCACACCTTGGTCTACGTCATATCATGGTGTTTGTTGTCCATTTGTGTCATTTTTACCGCCCAATGATGATTAAGAGCAATAAATATTAGTCCTATGGCAATGTTTTGAAGGATTTGGTCTAGGAACTAACATGCATCTTCTTTAGTCGTGTCATCTTCTCTCTCCCATCTCATATAGGCATTGCATCCATATCATCATCCATATCTTTTGCACTAACATTTCTTTGTCTCTTCATATTCTAGTCTTCTCATCAATTTCGAGAGCACACCCATATTCTTGGAACCCATCTGTCCTCTCGAGGGGGCATACCGCAACCCTCCTCGTTAGTCTTCCTCATCTTATTTTGCAGGGCATTTTTTGCATATTTTTCTTTGTCACAATGCATGCGACATTATGACAAAGGGGCAAAATGTAGACACCTAAAATGACCTAGGCCCTGAAGCTTCATTTTTACACTTTCGTCCTAGCATAATTATGTCATTTAATTATGTCCTTGGTCCACATTCGACTATTGATTAAATAATTCATGATTATTTAATTAATTCATGTCCTTTCATTCCTCTTGATTATTAAATAAATAAATTTCATTTATTTATTAAATACGTCATTAACTGTCTAAGTCTTTCCTTAATTAAATAAATTTCTTAATTTATTTAATTCCCCTTTGTCATTTAATTCTTCTTGATTATTAAATAAATAAATTTCATTTATTTATTTAATACGTCACTGATTTTCTTAATTAAATAAATTGATTAATTTATTTTATTAATTGGTCTTATCTCCTAAATTAAATAATTAAATTTAATTATTTAATTACTAATTAATATTCTTCCCATTTTAAATAAATAAAATTATTTAAAATGTCATGTCAATCCTAACTTCAGTCCTTTTTGATAAATAATCTGAAAAAGATTATTTATTATCTCTCAAAATCCATAATTTGAATTATTTTAATTCAAATTAGTAATTAATCTTCTAAAAATCAAGCAATCGGGTAGATTCTTGATTTTTCAAATCTTATCTTCAGTCCTTTGATTTTTCGAATTTGACAAATCAGGCAATCTTATCTTTTTGATTTTTCGAAAATCTTCATTATCTAATTAATTTGTCTCATTTATTCTCCACCGTCGATCCAATTTTATTTTGACCGTTCGATTAAGGATTTTTCCCTAACCCTAATTAGGGATTCTTAAGTTTAATCTGGATCGTTCATTTCATCAATTTATCTCATTCGTCCATTCAAAATGGCCTTTTCTATAAAATGCCATCTTCTTCTCATTTTTTGGGGACACACATTTTACGTAATTACTATAGGCATTTATTTACTTATTTTCACATTCATTGTCATAGGCATTTGATTAATATTGGCATTTATTTTAAGTATAGGCATAGGCATTGACTTTTAGACATTGGCAATAGTCATAGGCATATCAAGTCCTTCGAATCTTGTTGTAGGGCTTAGGCATTTTAGATTGCTCAAAGTACAAATCTGAGGGCAACATTTCCAGCAAGCAAGAAGGTGTAACGAAGATCAATCATGGAAGATGGAGACTCTTGGTGATATATTTCCTTTTCATTTTCATTTGATTTCCTTTGTGCTTTGTTATATCATTGGATTTTTATGTTATTTGATCTAACCATCTAACAATCTGATTTTCCCTTGATTACAAAAGGATGTCTCCTTGACAACCCTATGACCTTTCCATCGGTGAGACATTGGCAATTTGATAGGACTTCGAAGCATGTCTCTTCAACATAGTGATAAGAAGGAACATTAACTCATTGGAGTGACATGATGGTTTTGGTGGGATTTATTCAAATGCCTCTTTGACGGGGTGATAAGGTGAAAAGCTAGTGGGACCTGATTGTGATGAAGGCTAAGAGGTGGCAAAGAGCAATTGCTCATTAGGAAATTCACATCCTCATTGTGAATTTCATGGAATATGGGCCCATGTTTCTTCTCATGTTTTTGAAGGTGGCTCATGTCAATGAGAGTAATGGATGTCGATGAGACTTTAGCAAATGTCTCTTCAACAATGCAATACATGATGTTAAGGGAATACTACAAGATTGATGATGGTGATTTAAATTATTGCTTATCCAATGGTCAGGATTTAAAGGCACAATAGTGAACAAGGATTGCAAGATTAGGGTGTTAAAGGGGAAGATCGATGACCAAAATTCAAAAGCATAGATCTATAATGGTTCGACAGTTTGTAAAAGGGTTCTCAACTAGTAACCGACACTGGAGAAAAATTTAATTGGTGCAACTACACCTGCAACCAATGGAATGAAGATTTTATCTTCAAGGAGACAAAACAAATTGTGAAAGTGATTGAGATCAGAATTAGATCAAAGAATTAGAAGAGAGCATTAAATGCATAATCAGATTTTAGGGTGTGATAGAGAGAAAAAAAGAAAATTCTTTGTATCAGAAATAAATGTTGTGTGGCTTGATGCAGAAGTATCTTGATGGTGAGGTTTTCAAGTGAAGGAAACCCTAACGAGATGTGAGGGCTAATTTGGATGATGTTGCAGATCTCAAGGTAATAATTTTAGGTTGGTAAAGAAGAAATAAAATTGGGTATTTTTCTAAGTGTTGAGTTTGTAATTGGAGTGTGTGAAGTTTGTGAGTGCATAGAGTATTGAATAGAGAGATGTACAACTGATAATAAGGTAGAGAAGAGAGTGTAGAGCAAAAGAGAGTGAAGAACAAACATATGTGTTGCTGAGAGTGGAGCTAGAACAATTGAGTGTAAGTTACAATAAGTGAAACATTGTATTGTATGTTTTGATATGCATATTTGAACTTGTAATTCTAATTGAGGTTGTAGCCTCATTGTACTGAGTTGTAGCTTAGAATAGGGGATTGTAGTTTCCTTGAAGTTGTTGCTTCTAAAATAGGGAGTTGAAGCTTCCTTGGGATTGTAGCCCTTAAAACTTGTAACTGAACTTTGATGCTTGTGAGGTTGGATTAGGACAATAGATCCTAGTAGCATTTCTCACCATGGTTTTTTCCATCTTGGGTTTTCCACGTATATCTTGTGTTATGTGCTAATTTCTCTTGTGCTTGTGATTATTATATTTGTTCATGTTTCAATTTGCACATATGAATTTAAGGTTGAATCTACAAAAGTTTTAAGGAATAAATTTTTTAATATCTACTGATTCACCCCCCTCTAAGTAGATCATTGTGTTCTAATAGGGAAAACATGAGGTTTTTAGGTTTTTGCACAAAAGATTGATTTTATTTTAGAAATATAAAAGTAATCCCTGAAGGATTCACTAAGTGATTGTCTCATTATCATTGATATGATGGTTGATAGGGAATGTGATGTAGATTTCAAATGGTTAGGGCCAAAGAATAATATTTGGTTTGGTTTGAGGTTCATTTGGTACCTATGTAGTAGGAGGATCAACCATCATAGCTATTGGAGATTGAGGAGCCTTAGGAAGAATATTGATAAGGGATAATTGGGTTATTTGGTTAGCTTTGAGATTTTGATATGATAAAAATAGATAGTCTTCATGAGGTTGAATGGGTTGGAATAATTCAAGCTAAAATTAATCAAGTGAGAAATTTCCATGAAGGGCTAGAGTTTTAAATCCACTATTATAAATAGTATGTATTTTTCCTTCAAATGGGAATTTAAGATATTAATTAATAATGGAGGGGATCAAATTCATTGAGGTAAGCCATGGGTGACCTAAATTCACACAAAATTGATTTAATGCTAGGATCATGCTAAACAAAGCATTTAACTTTTTAGGTCCAACTTGAATTGGGAGAGTTAAAGAACCAATCGTAGGGAAAATAGACCCATCATGAGATTTTAGTGCAACTTTTGATTATTCATAATTATCCTTATATAATTCTTGCACATACAGAAAATCTTTAGTGATAATTGTGTGCAGTGATTTTATGCTATTAATTGGATGAAAATAACACTAAAACCAAAACAAACATAAAATCAAAACAACAATCAATATTAGCACTAAAAGCTCATACCTTCTCCAAATTTATAAAAATTGGATTATGGTGACAATCTTGATGTGTAGATTTCCCTAGTGATGTCAATTTTGATGTGTGCTCTAGGTAAAATTTGGTAGCATAACACCATGTAATTTCTCAAGGAAATGTGTTTGCATTGCATTTGAAAAATGGTTGTTGAATAAGTGGAGCACGGCAAGAAGAGTGTTGTTAAGCATGTTGATATGGGTGCAACCAACGATGGGAAGGAAATAAGAGCATTGTTGAATGTGTTGATATGGTTGTAGCCGACGATGGGAAGGAAAGAAAAAAAGAATTAGAAGCCAAGAATTTTGTACATGAACAAAAGGAAAAAGTGATGGAACCTAATCACCATCTTGATGATTTTCTAACTAAACACATAATAAGATCAATAAATAATGAAAAGATAGAGTTAAAAATAAAAGGGTATGAAGAACAGACACCACCCCTAGACCAGGAGTCACCCCTTAGGCCAAATATAATACACATAAAGATAGATAAAGAAATAGAAGAAGGTATACAACCTGAATTGTGGACAACATATATAGTAAATTGGGGTGTCATAGAAGGTAACAATCAATCCATTGAGTGAAGGATCACATAAGAATAAAATAACTATGAAAATAAAAAAAGTGGCACCAGATCTAGCTCCATATTTAGTAATCAAGGAAGTGGTACCACAAGTCCAGAAGAAGGCTCATCAAAAAAGGACATGGCCATAATGAGGAAAATACTAGTCTTTGAAAGGGATGCTAATAACACCACAAAACATGTCTTCCTACTAGAAACTATATGGAAAAGCCAAACGAACAAAGAGAAAATACAAAGCTATTTGATTTCATCAAATCTTTAAGAGAAGAACCACTAAATTGGTATCGAAAAGCATACCCAGAATAATAAATCCTAAAATGAATTAAAAAAATCCTTTCTATAAAGTCTTGATAGTCTAGAAATCCCAACATAAGGAGTGAGAAAGCTAAGAGAATTATCTCATAGAGATGCTGAATCCATCTTAGAGTTTGAAAAAAGGTTCAACAAAGTGGTTAGGCAATCAGATGAACCACTAAATGACAAACAAAAAAGAGAATGGTCCCTTTCTACCATAATTCCAAAACTCGAAATGGCCTCAGATAGTAGAAACTTTAGTTCATATTCAAAATTAGTCACACTAACATGCCGGATAGAAGGCTAGTCCTAGAGAAGGATAGAGAAGAAGAAAGAGAATATAAAAATAGAAAGACTATAGCTAGAAATGGACCAGTTGTGGTTATGAAAGGAGATTATGAAATAGGAGATTGGTCCACAGAGACCTAACATATGGTGTTCCCTATTGCGAGAGAGAAGGCCACATCCAAAATGAATGTTTGATGGAGATAGGGTAGAAGAAGGAAAATATGCTAAAGGTAGACCTCCACACTGTTAGAAGACCCAATTCTCTATATTGTATCATTTTTGGAGAGTGGGATAGCCATGAAATGGTAGAATATCCATCACAAAAATTTTGGGTAAAAGTGGAACCCAACTATGATTGGGAGATTACATATGTGAAGGGGCTGGTAGAAGGACCATTATAGGCCCATGACCACAGATACATGGTCCCTTCATGGAAAAACTAGAGAGAGAGCATAAAGTGATAATGAACCATACTGGGGAGGAAGGGGCTACAAATGTAGATGAGGAAGAAGAGCTAATACTACTTGCTTTAACTATGGTAAGCTAGGAAACTTTTCAATATAATGTTGGGGAGAAAAGAGAAAGAAATGTGGATTTTATGGTGAAGATCATGACATGATTATTTGTGAAAAAGGACACTAAAATTATAAAAAATACATAATCACAGGATTAAAAGGACAAACAACAAGATTCAAACACCATGAGAGGGGATCGACTCCTTCGTAAAACACCCAAAGACCTAGAGGAAAGGACTAAAAGGTTCTTGAAAATAGGAGAATATGAAGAAGATATAATGGAAGAGGATGAAACCAAAGAATACTTCTTGGAAGGCAATCCCAATAAAAAGGGTAAAGCTGCAGTAGTAACTAGGTGATGCATAGATATCAAAAAAGATAATACAATGACCTTAGAAGAAGAGGAAAGCTCCAGGGAAGAAGGAGAATTACACCCTACAAAGGAACATCATGACCCAATAGTAAAAAAACTAAAAGAGTGTTAAAAAAAGAACAAGAGAAGGAGATAGAAGAGAACAACTAATTTATAGAACAAGAGGTAAAGGATCTTAATCAGTTCATGAAATTAGTAGAGAAAAATGACTTGCTTACCAAATTAAAACAATTTAACAAATATTGGAACAAAATGAACATACCACAAGTAAGAATGGTGGGAAAATATTAGAAAATGAGACCAATAATGATCAAACTCTATATCTACTATAAGAATATTTCTAAAGTAATGGTCGACCTAGGATCGAATGTCAATATAATTCTAAAATACTATGGGAACACTTGGGTAAACTGACACTTGAACCAACCCCCTACAACATCAGCTTAGTGGATGGTATTGGAATGAAAACATTGGGTACATGGAGGGAAGTATAAGTTAATGTAAAAGAGGTAAAATGGTTCATAGGCTTTGTGGTAGTCATGATGAAGGAAGCTTTCAACCCATTCGATGCATTGTTAAGGTTGAGATAGTTCATAGATTCTTGTGAAATCATAGATTCTTGGGAGGAAATCTCCTTTGTAGATGAAAAGAGAATATTCCACATACCCCTAGGTAAAAACCAAGAAGGATCCTCTATATAAGAACTAAATATAGAAAAATATGAGGACAACGACTAGACAATAAATACCATAACCATACCGACCAATGAAACTTAGGAAGAACCAAATTCATAAGGTAAACTTGAAGTATAAGATATTGAAGGAAATACTGATAGTGAGATGGTGATGGAAGTGTGGGTACATTATAACCAAGAAGTGTATTCCTAAAGAATCTTTGGTTCCTAGAGAATCTTCATGATAAGAAAAATCCAACCAAAAAAAGGTAGTGTAGTGCAGGACATGTGCGGTGCCACCAGGGACATAGAGGAAGATGAGGTGGAACCTCATATAATTTATCATATTACTCATGAAAAATCTCAAATCCAACAACCCAAATACTCTAGAGTAGGATAATTTCTACCCTATATAACCCAAATTGAGAGAACCATCCCTAAATAAATAGATAGACTAACCACCTTATCACATACTCTTACCTACACTATTATGTGTGGGTATAACACAGACAAACAAACCATAAAAAATGGGAAGCATTTAAAATCCTACTAAAGGGAATATTTCTACAAGAGGTAGGAGATACAATGATATACCTCCCTACAAAAGTGACATCTCATTGCAAAGCCACATAGACATTTGCATACAGTATTGGAAGAAAATTGAGTATGATGACTTACTATACATTCAATTATTCTACTAGACATTATGCTTGGTAGCAAGAACCTAGTACATATTGACTAGGAAAGAAGAGTCGACACCAAAACATGAATATAATTGACTAAAAATTTCGTATAGACCTTTGCATTTTATAATAAAAACCCTCAAAATCCAAACTACACTAACTAAAATAAAGGAAATTATTTTTAGTCTAATAGAAGAACATGAAACACCGATATTGCGACCGCATTCCACACCATTGGAGGAAGCGGAAGTATATGACTATAAGGACTAGACAAAATGGAAGGTAACTGAATAAAAAAAATGTTGTTACACAATATAGAATAAAGAGGAGGAAGGTACACTAGAGATAGAAATTGGTTAGGGAAAGAGGGAAATAGAAGAATCTACCACCCCAAAACAAAAATATTATAATGAACCAATTAAACTAAAAGAAAACAACATTGTTGTAGAAGTAAATCCTAAACTAACATGCATAGGTGATTATTGGGATGAAAAAGTAGTGGCATAAACAATTGAAGCACTAATAGATTTCCAAGATTTGTCTCCCCAAAATTTTACCGAAATGAAAGAAATAAAAGAGGAAGTTGGAGTCATGAAAATTTATCTGAGAGAAGGTGCAAAACTGGTGTAGAAGAGACCATACAAATTAAATTTTAATATGAAGAAGAAAGTAAAGATGAACATATACAAGATGTTGTTTGTCAAGATAATCAAACCGATAGAGGATGTAGAATGGATAAGCCCAATGGTGGTTCAAGATAAAAATATTGGAAAAATAAGGGTGTATGTTGACTTTCGAGAATTAAACAAAGCATGTATACATGATGCATTTTGCACACCATTCACAAAATAAATATTAGATTCAATAGCCAAAAGGGAGATTTACTCATTCATAGATGACTTTTTCAGTTACCACAAAGTCAAAATCATGGAAGAAGATCAACCCAAAACAATGTTCACCATTGAATGGTGATCCTATATTTATACATTCATGTCATTTAGATTAAAGAATGCTTTGACAATATTCAATTGGATAATGGTCAATACTTTCAAAGACTTTATTCATGATTTTCTTGAACTATACTTAGATGATTGGATAGTCTATGGCCTAGTGAAATACCATGTTCAGGTCCTCTCGATGATGCTAAACCAATGTAGAAGCATGAAAATTTTACTAAACCTAAAGAAATACACATTTGTGATACCATATGAGACACTTTTAGGCCACATATATGCAAAGGACTAATGGTAGACCCAATGGAAGTGGCCTTGATTCTAAATTTTCCACCATCAAGGAATGTTTTAGAAGTCAAGACATTTTTAGGATACATAGGGTATCACAAGAAATTCATCAAGGGTTATGTTGGAGTTGTAGCTCCACTAGAATAACTTTTGAAAAAGAAAACTAGGTGAAGCATCGAATGGAATGAAGAAGCCCAAAAGGCATTTGATACTTTGAAGCAAAAAATTGCAAAGGCACCAATCCTCATCTTTATAGATTGGAATAATCCCTTCCATGTTCATGTTGATGCCTTCGAAATAACAATAGGAGTAGTGCTCACTCAACGAAATGGGAATAATGACCATCTTATAGCATTTTCTAGTAGGAAATTATCAACAACAAAAAATAATTACAATACCACTGAGAGAGAAGTATTAGCAATGGTATATGCATTACAAAAGTATAGGCATTATTTACTATCTACACTACTCACTTTTTTCACAAACCATAAAAACCTTAAATACTTAACAAACTGGTAACTCATGGCTGAATATCTAGATGGATGTTACTATTCCAAGAATTTTACTTCAAAACAATGGTAAAACCTAAAAAGAACAACTAGGGACCAAATTACCTATCATGAATTGAAATAGGGGAGGAAATAGATGCACATGGGGAAGATTTACTCGATACACACTTGTTCCACATTACAACAATATTGAAAGAACTAGAGGACATTGATATTTTTCTATCAACCGAGAAATTCCCAAAAGACATATCCCCACAAGATAAACAATCATTAGTATGGAGAGTAGCATTGTATACATTAGTAGAGGGAGAAATACACCATAGGGAGAAATATGATATCCTAATATGAGTCATCTACAAACATGGAAGGAATTCCATTTAATAAGAGGAACATGGAGGAATCATTAGAGGACATAATTCTAGAGAAATCTAATGGAACCCCTCAAAAAAAATTCTTTGGTTCCATGTATACACTTGCAATACTTGGCTTTGACCCTCTTTTAGGGCTTAGGGTTATGATCCTCATCACTGTTTTAGGGTTTGTGTTGCCAAAAACCTTCAAAATTGACCTACGAGTCTAAAAACCCTTGGGAATTCTATTTTTGCATTGACTTGTTGCTCCCGATATCTAGTTGTCTAAGTACCTACTTTGGGTTTAGGTTTTTCAGTCACCAAATGCCCTTTTCAATGCTTAAATTTTTGTATAGTTTGGCTTGGATTTCATATTTAACACCTTAAGTCTTAAGTTTTCATGCCTAAGGGTCAAATTATCATCAGCTTAGTAATTGCCCCCTTTTAAAGTTAAAATTTGTGGCATGTGCAGATTTTAGTTTTGAGATGACCATTCGATCACCCCAGGAGAATCTCCACCATTCCCCACCACCCTGCTCTATTTTATTGTTCATTAAAATATTCAAATGGGCTGGCGGGCAGTTGCCATGTGTCACGTCAAATGGTGGGACTAGTGCTTCCACAAGGTTGGTAGGTGAAGCTTGGAGAAATATCAATGACAGATGTTTTGACATGCATTTTCATCCGGGCCCTTCCCCATGTGCCCATCCATTCTGTGCATTAAGGAGAATTAATCACATGGGCTAGTGGGCGCTAGACATGTTTTACTTTTATGTGGTGGGCCCAATAAATTCTTTTGATTGGAAAAATGCTATCTAAAGGAAATCTATGGTGGTTGTTGGGTGACGTAGTCAAATCTCCACCACTCTCCACCACCTTGCCAGATTTTATTTAATACTTATAAAATATCATAGGCTAGCGGGCATGATGACACTTGTTACTTCATGGAGGGACCCGCCAGGCTTTGGATATGGTGTATGCTTTATAAGGATGTAGATTAATGGTTGATGATGGGTGATGTGGGCCAATCCTAATCGTTCCCCACCATCCCGTTAGTGGCCCACTTGCATCTCATGTTTCTCAACGGGTAGGCAGGCAACTACCACATGGAAAATTTAAAAGGCTCCAATGGACTCTAGTGGATAAAGTACTGCTAAAAGAATTTTGGAGACTATTCTAAGATAAAAACGATGCCAAATCATAACCAATTCTTGGGCACACATATGCTATTTGGGAAATACTTTTGATTGTGGCCATCAAATCTATCAAGTGCTAGTACACATGGGAAGGTGAAATTGAAGTAAGGTAGAGTGTGGGATGATATTCTAAGGTTAAATCATGATTGCTCCCCACTGCCTTATTTTGATGAATTGCAAGAAAATTAACTCCAACGGGTGAGCAAGTAAATGTGACATGATAGGTTTTGTTAAATGTTAAGTGTGTGATTAATATGCAATCGTTAGCTCTCAAAAATGCAGGCCGAATGCCTCAAGAGGCTGCCAATCTCTTGATACGCTTTAGGGTAACAAACAAGGTCAAAATAATTCAACCATCTACTCTTTAGGTGTTGCTAAACCTTGGTGGGTGTACCTAACTAGATTAAGCAGACTTATCTTATGATTAGCCTTCTAAAATGCTTTGTCCACAATGGCAAATGACAGTGAACAAAATGAAATCAAACTAGATACCAATCTTAAAAGCAGTTTTCTAATCTAACTCCTAAAA
The DNA here is from genome assembly GCA_007258455.2 of Sequoia sempervirens. NCBI lineage: Eukaryota > Viridiplantae > Streptophyta > Pinopsida > Cupressales > Cupressaceae > Sequoia > Sequoia sempervirens. The sequence goes on along the minus strand of VDFB02334532.1, from coordinate 75,705 downwards.
TTATCAATAAAAAAATTTAATGAAGCTGAACGAATTCAAATAATGAAATTGCAGAGACCGGTGCCTTGTTGGGTATGCGGAGTCAAATGAGATCAAGATAAGCAACACTATCTGGAGAAGAAAAAGTATCTGGCATATGCTTTGTTTACAACTTGTATAAACATGCAATAATGTGACTACTAATTTCTACTTCAATAATCCAAAATGAGTTTCTCTGATTACTGTGATCAATAAAAGGATTTAATATTTGCTTGAAAGAACTAGTTGATTGATCACACAAATACAAAAAATGTGTATCGATAAATCAAAACATAAACTTGTTATGTTAATTTAAACAACCAGAAAAATCAATCATGGAGACAACTTAGCAGTATTTTTCATTTCAATTCAACAAATAATTGACACTAGAGAAATGCAGCAACATCAACTGAATCTCATAAATACCTCCATTGTGATATCATGCAATAATAGCCTCTGGTCTAATAATTTTACTCTACTGTATCTACTTGTAGTATATCAAAAATCTAATTTCTCCTTAATTAACAACAACATGCTTATTTATACACCATCATGAGAAAAAAATCAAAATAAAATATGATGTCGGCCCACCACAAGATTCGGGCTCAATTCAAGTTGGCCATCAATGGTCTCCAAGCATTCAACATGTTGGCCACAAGATTTTGAAATTCTATTTTTACCAATAGAACAGTCAGCTAGATACAACATATCATCTTGCCAAAGGCAATTCAAACGCTTATCTCTGTGCCCTATGTTTTGCATTCGCTATAACTGTTGACCATTGGCGAGAAGTCACACAAAAGTATTTCGTTATACCGAAAGTCTTAATGCATTCTAAGTGTCGCCATGACATTACGTATCTCCCACCGAAACGAAAACACACTAGGCAATCAGCAAGACAAAACAATGTCGGGGGGACCTTATGTAGATAGATGCTCATTATACCAAAAGTCCCACATTGTTACCTCAGTTTTCCGAGACAAAGCAAATCCTATGCCAACAAAGATCAACTATCGCTATAACCACAAACCCTCAGCAAGACATTTTGTAGAATTTGCAAGGCCACAACAAAAGTCATTCTGGCACCATAGATCGCCAAGAGAAAGTGAAACTCACGCTGACAAAGGCTTACATTATGTTCCATCAGTGAGATCCAAATGTATTTGCTAAGACCTTACGGCGATTGGCCCGACCAATACTAATATGCCCATATTCTTCTGCCACTGATCGGTGAGACCAAAATGAACTCATGTCGAAAGAAAACCATATGTGAAGTTGGCGAGACATATTAAACTCACCATGACATTATACTAAAGACACACGGTCAGGCCAAAACAAGCCAGGCATACATGATCGGCAAGACATGAGATCTTTCGCCATGATCACTCACCGAAACCTTTTAACTTATGCCAAAGGAAACCCATAGTGCACCTGTCACCGAGACAACATGACTTCGGTAAGATGTTAGCCCGACCACAAAGACATATGCTGATAACCGCTAGCAGAAGAAAACTCTAATCACCGAAACAAGGGAAACGTCCTGCCGATAGGCAACAAATGTTTACCAGAAGAAGACGGGTCGGGGAGACCATAATGTAGTTACATCGATACACCTGAAACAGAAAGAATTAGCAGAAAAAAAAATGGGTCGGGGAGACAAAGGGAGACCTATGTCGATATGGACCAGAATGTAAACTATGCATAACCCAATGGATTCAATGGGACAATATGGCAAAAATGGGTGAAATATGCATACGGTAAGACCAAATTTGGAAATCTATGAGTGAAAACACATATAAAAACATCAGATTTTTACAGTCCCAATAGTGGCTCCGTCTGGGGATGAATGATAGTCAGATCATTGCAAGGATCCAGAATCTTTGGTGAGCAAACTAGACACAAAATGATGAGCCATTGAGCATAAATGGAATGAATGGTAATGGAAATGAATGCGAAGTGGGAGTGAATGCAAAGTGAATGTAAGATGGAGATGAATGGGAAATGAGAGTGGAATGGAGGTGGATGAAAACCTAAAACTATTGTGCATGGAAAATAATTTTTAAGAAGATACACAAGAGTTGTCCATGCACTGGCAACCCTTACTCCTCTGTATTGCTCAAGAGAAGAAAAGCTTCAAGAATTTCCCATGAACAAGCAATTTCCGATCTTCACTAGCCATGTTCTATAGAAAATATGAGTCTTCACCCTTCTTTCCAACAACAACAAAAGGTCCCAGCCAAAGAGCTTCAAATTTACCATGCTTGCCTTTCTCCTAACACCTTGCATTCCACATCAACACCAAATCATTTTCTTCAAATTTTCTATTCTTTTCCTTCTTGTCAAACAGATACTTCATTTGTGCCTATAGCTTCACGTTTTGACTTTGGTCCACCCTCCTTACTTCATCAAGTTCAACAAGTTTCTCCATTCTATCTTCCATGGGTTCAAGAACTTCCAAATCTTCTTGCAAGACAAACTTGTAGACTGGTAACAAATTCTACAGATGTATCCTAGCTTGTGCTCCATACACTAATTCAAATGGGGATTTTCCAATTGCATTTTTCATAGTGATCCTATCAGCCCACATAGCCAGTTTTAACTTTGAATCCCAAGCCTTCTTGTTCTATCCCAGCATCCTCTTTATAATCTTCAAGAGACTCTTATTGCTGGACTCTGCTTGACCATTGGCTTGCAGATGATAAGGAGTTGCATGAGAAATAGTAATGTCATACTTATCACAAAATATTTTGAATTCATCTAACCTGAAGCACATCCCATTATCTATGATTATCCTTAATGGTGTACCAAATCTGGTGATAATATTGTCCATCAAGAAATTTGTTACAACTTTACTTGTAGCCTACTTGGTTGGGATTGCCTCCACCCATTTTGTAAAATAATTAGTGGCAACTAGTATCCATCTATGTCCTCCACTTGACTTCTCCTGTATCTCTCCAATGAAATCAATTCCCCATTGATGAAAAGGGGCATCAACCCGCAAAGGTCTAAGCGGCAAAGTACCCTGATACTTCAATTTTCCAGAAAATTTTTGGCAAGCCTCACATTTTCTTACATGTGTAAAGGAATCATTAAAAACCTTTGGCCAATAATACCCAGCCTTGAGAATTTTGTGTGTAGTTGTCTTTGCTGAATAATGACCTCCACAAACTCCTTCATGCATTTCCTTCAAAACATGTTTGGCCTGTGATTCATCTAGACATAATAACAATATGCCATCTTTGTTTTTCCAAAACAAATCTCCATCCATGAAGACATACTTTGATGCCTACAACTTCAAAGTTCTCCTTTGGTTGTCACTCAATCCATCTAGACACTTCATATATTTAAGATAATGCATAACATTAGTATACCAAGGAGTGTGTTCAATACTTGCAATTGTAGCCTCTTCTTCAACATTACAAATCTGATTTTCCTCAATATTAGTTTCTGTCATCAGTCTAGCCAAGCCTTGGCCTCTTACCAGCTTAGTAATCTGTATTTCCATGTCAAATTCTTGAATCTTGTTGATCCATCTGCATCTTTTCCCTGTAACTTTAAATTGTGTTAAAATGTCTTTAACAGCTACATGAAGGACATAAGCAATCACCTTGGCTCCAACAAGATAAGGTCTAAATGCTTTTTTGGCCTTTACCAATGCAAAAGCCTATTTTTCCATTATGTCATACTTCAATTCAGACCCCTGCAATGATTTACTAAAAAAAGACACAGGTTGTTCATAACCATCTTCATTCTTCTATAACATAACAACAACAATAGTATGCATTGAGGCAAATGAAAAAATCTGAAAGGGCTTTGTAAAATATAGAAATTTAAGAACATGAGTCTCTTTGATAGCCTTTTTGATAGACATGAAAGCATCTAAAGCTTCAGCAGTCTAGTCCATTTTTTTTCCTTTCTTCAGCATTTTAGATATGGGCTTGATGATCTCAACAAAATTAGAAACAAATCTTTGAACAAAATTAATTTGTCCAAAGAATGATTGTATTGCCTTAACAGTTTTGGGAATAGGAATCTTATCAATAGCTTCAACCCTCTCAGGATCAATTCTAATTCCTTCTTTTAAAACAATATGCCCCAAGAGCTTACCCTCTATGACTGCAAAATGACATTTCTTTGGATTTAAACTAATACCATATTCAAGAGCTTTAATAAATGCCTTTTCAAGATGTTACACATGATCTTTAGCCTTCTTCAAATAAGCAGTCAAATCATCTTGGTACACCACCATGATAACATTAATCAAATCAACAAATGCTATGTCCATGGCTCTTTGGAAAGTCGCTCCAACATTGGTGAGACCAAATGGAATTCTTATGTATACATATGTTCCCCAAGGAGTAGTGAATGTTGTCTTGTATTGCTCAGATTCCTTGACTTTGACCTGATTATATCCAGAAAACCCATCCATCATAGATAACAGCTCACAGCCTGTCACCTTATGCAATATTGCTTCCATGTTGGGTAGAGGATAATTATCCTTGAGAGATGCCATGTTCATATTTCTAAAGTCCACACATAATCTGATATCACCATTCTTCTTTCTCACAGGAACTAGATTTGAAACCCTCATTGAATATCTGATTGGTTTGATAATTCCTCTATCTTTGAGCTTTGTTAGTTCTTCTTGCATTTTGGGCTCCAATGTTGGATTTATAGGTCTTTGCTTCTGTCTAAAAGGCTTGGCGTCTGGATTCAATGGTATTTCATGCTAAAATAAATCTTCCCTGTATGCTTTCAAATCCTCATAAGACCAAGCAAAAACATGTTTATATTTTCTTAATAACTTAATCAACATTCATCTAATTGTAGGGCTGATCTTCTTTCCAATTTATACCTTTCTTAGTGCTATTTCAGTCCCCAAGTTAATCTCTTCAACATCTTCCTTTCTGACTGGTGTTTTCTTTATAAGGGACTGATCACTTCCATCATACACACTTTCTAGTGCTACTAATCCTTTAGGAAGCTTGTTTGTTTTGAGCTATAAGATCTCCTTGCCAAACACAGTTTGTTTCCCATCTACTTCCTCAACAAAGGCATTGAAATCAATCTCCTGGGCTTCATATTGATCAATACAATTAAGGAATTTCAAAAGGTCAGTATCATCATTGAAGACCTACCAACTATAAATGTTATTAGGCACAGCAGGCCTTGTCTTAAACTCTATCTGTGATACCCCAGCCAATGTGATATCATCTCTTTTCAATGCCACATTTGCTAAAAAATCAGCCATAATGTTCTTTGATCTGTCAATCCACTCAATTGAAAATGCATCAAATAATTCAATGGTATCCCATATAGCATTCCTATATTGTTTTAATCTTTTTTGTTTTGCTACATATTTCGATTTGATCTGTGAAACAACTAACTCAGAATCACCCAAAATAGCCAGCAACTTAATCTTGTGATTCACAGCTATGTTCAAGCCTGTCAATAAAGCTTCATACTTTTCCATATTGTTTGTACATTCAAATGCTAACAGAAAAGAATATTTAAAAGTAATACCTCCAGGAGAAACAAATACAATCCTAGCTCCATTACCTTCTTAGCTGCAGGCTCCATTAAAATACATCTTCCAGATACCATTGCAATTTTGTGCAACATGTTTTTCAATTGGATCACTATTAGTTAACTCTGGCTGAGCTAGTTCAATCTTAAAACTTCCAAGATCAACATCACAGAAACAATTGATCTGATCTTGAGGCACATAATCAACAAGCTGGTTCATTCTTGGCTCCCTGTACAATTTGATTTCCTGGCCATTCACTAGTATTGTAGCATAAAATAAATCAAATTGAATATTTCCACCTACAGCTGCAGTCCACTACCTTGAAAAAAGCATCCCAAATTGAGGAGTAACAATAACCATTATATCTATATTATAAGCCACTTGTGGATAAGTAGCCAATTTGACTTCAACATCTTTCATAATACCAACCACAGGAACAGGTATGTTGTCCATTGCATAACACTTTCCACCAGTGATATCAACCCACATACCAAGCTATTTCATGACTCCAACAGACATGATGTTTATAGTAGCACCAGAGTCTATCATGCAGTTCCTTAGCAATTTGTTATTAATAAGCAACATAGTAAAGAAGGGATCAACTTGAGGAGGAGTTGATAATATATCACTCAAGCAGACTTTAGAATTATTTATTTTCTCCTACCTATTGACTACTTTAATAGTTATTTTATTTTTAGTATTCACATGTTCTCCATTCGTTATCAATTGAACAACAGTATCCCTATATTCTTTAATTTTCATCATCTCAAGTAGTGGAACAAACATTTTCACCTGGGACAATGCCTGAGTGAAATCAAAAGAGGAGCTCTCCACCTTGACAATCTTCTTTAATTCTGGCACTTCTATTTTGTTTTCCTCTTTTTCTTTTTTACTGGATTGGTCAGGCATCTATATTTCTTTATTTAATTCCTTTACTTCCTCCTTTTGGCTTGGTTTCTGTTTGATTTTATCACGCTGCTTGTTTCCTGGCTTTTTTGCAATTTCTTGTGTTGTTTTTTGATCTTTTATAAAAATTCCCCCAGGAACTCCATCTGGCTCATTTGCTTTTTTGTTTCTCAACAAGTATTTACTTCATGCTTCCTCAACTGCAGCAATAGTGATCCTTTCTATTTCATCCTCAGTAAGTCTCCTCACATTGCATTGAGCAGGCACTGCAATAGGATGTGGCTCTGTGTAATCTTCATCAGAATCATAAAAAATCTATTGTTTAGCCATATGGACATTATACTTCTGAGTGGAGACATCATATTCATAGCCTTCATCCTTTGAAGATGAGTTTCTTTCCTCATTATGGTGAAAAATATTTGAAGTCAAATATACAGTGTGATCTTCTCCATTATTTCCCCTTAGCATTCCTTCTTCTTACATCATTTGAGCTACAACACAGTAGTCTGGAGAATGTGGCTGATTACAAACTTCACAAAAATAATTATTACTCACCATGTAAGTTCCCTTCTTGCTAAATGGATCAGGGGTCTCTTTGTTTCTGGGCCTGGCTGATATAGGTTTCCCATCTTTCCAATCTGTATTGTAAGGAATATCATGCAGTCTTGGCCTTTCATTTCTATTCTCACTTCTGTATGTATTCTCTTGTCTGTACTGATAATTATTTTGTTGAGGAGGCCTCAGGTTGTCTCTTTTATTAGTTATACCAATAGCCTTCTTATTATTTTCAATTGTCAATGCAATCTTCTATGCTTCAGCCAAATCTCTTGGAGATCTACTTCTCAGTTCATACCCTATCTTTGGATCAAAAGCATTTAAATAAACATTCAATGCAACAAAATCTAGCAACCTTGATCCAGGAGGAACTTTAGTATGCAGCTTGTTGAATTTTTGGTTGAAATCATAAATTGAATCATTTTGATTTTTCTGAATTCTCATTAATTCATGAAGAGCTACATCTGGAGCATTTTGATTCCCATATTGCTATAAGAGTTTGTCTTGAAATGCTTGAAGAGAATTAATTGAGAATGTTGGTAGGCTGTTGAACCAATCCCTGGCATCTTCAAGAAGTGACATCATGAACAATTTCATGTGTAAATCTTCATAAGGCATATCTATGTCCTGAATGAAAATATTAAAACTCCTTAAATGTTCTTCAGCTGTGATTGCATTACTCCCTATAAATTTAGGCACCATATTCCTCCAACTACCATCCATAGGGTAAGGATACAACTGAAAACCAGCTAAATCAAATTGTCTGATCATGGTTGCATGCTGGTGAGGGGGAGGAATAGGCAGATGCTGATACTAAGGCATGTGATTATTGTACTGTGCATTATAATGTGGGATATAATTTTGACCAGGAGGTGGATACATACCTGTATGCCATGTAGGAATGTGAGGTGGACGATTTGGCTACTTGTGATGGTTTCCTATCTAATTGTGATGAGCATTTTGTTGATTGGAAGGCCTTGCACCATGATCACCCTACTTGTGAGGTGGAATATACTTTGGGCCACTAGCTGTCTGATCAGCAATCTGGGATTTCTGCAATTTAGCCTCTAGTGCCTTTATCCTCTTCTTTTTTAGTTCCAACTGTGCTTTTACTTCATCAGAAATTGAGAGCTCATGGTTTCCTCTAGGAGTTTGGTGATTGCCCTCCACCCTTTGATCATATTCATGCTGAATTCTGATCCGTTCAGCTTCTAATCCAGCTTCAAACTCAGCCTATTTCTAAGGATCAATAGAAGGGAAGGGATTTCTTCGATCTTTAGGGGTATAAAGTTCTGCACTTGAATCATCTCTCCATGTATCAAAACAATTATGTGCTCTCCATATATTATCTTTATCTATCAGACACATATCCTCATTTATTCCTTTTCCCTTATCAGTTCTATCATCTTTATGAGTCCACTTACTGCTGTCAGCAGGAGCTCCTGTATGACCTCCCCTATACTGCGATCTTCTTCCATTCATGATGAACAAATGCAAATATTTGTGTCAGAGTCGCCACTCACTTTTATCAAAAATGAGAAATAGCTTGATACTTTTTATTCCCAGTGGAGTCTATGCGAGATTTTTGAATCTATAGTTCAGGCTTTGATTCTGATTGTTCCCCAGTAGAGTCGCCAATTTGTTAGCTATCAAAAATGTAGGCTGAATGCCTCAAGAGGCTGCCAATCTCTTGATACGCTTTAGGGTAATAGACAAGGTCAAAATAATTCAACCTTCTAATCTTTAGGTGCTGCTAAACCTTGGCGGGTGTACCTAACTGAATTAAGCAGACTTATCTTATGATTAGCCTTCTAAAATGCTTTGTCCACAATGGTAGATGATAGTGAACAAAATGAAATCAAACTAGATACCAATCTTGAAAGCAGTTTTCTAATCTAACTCCTAAAATGATCAATAAACAGATGTAAAGAAGCCAAATGAATTCAAATAATGAAATTGTAGAGACCGGTGCCTTGTTGGGTATGTGGAGTCAAATGAGATCAAGATAAGCAACACTTTCTAGAGAAGACACAAATTATCTGGCATATGCTTTGTTTACAACTTGTATAAACATGCAATAATGTGACTACTAAGTTCTACTTCAATAATCCAAAATGAGTTTCTCTGATTACTGTGATCAATAAAAGGATTTAATCTTTGCTTGAAAGAACTAGTTGATTAATCACACAAATACAACAAATGTGTATCGATAAATCAAACATAAACTTGTTATGTTAATTTAAACAACCAAAAAAATCAATCATGGAGACAACTTAGCAGTATTTTTCATTTCAATTCAACAAATAATTGACACTAGAGAAAGGCAGCAACATCAACGAAATATCATAAATACCTCCATTGTGAAATCATGCAATAATAGCCTCTGGTCTGATAATTTTACTCTACTTTATCTACTTGTAGTATATCAAAAATCTAATTTATCTTCAATTAACAACAACAACATGCTTATTTATACACCAGCATGAGAAAAAAATCAAAATAAAATATGATGTCGGCCCACCACAAGATTCAGGCTCAATTCAAGTAGGCCAGCAACGGTCTCCAAGCATTCAACATGTCGGCCACAAGATTTTGAAATTATGTTTTTACTAGTAGAATAGTCAGCCAGACACACCATATCATCCTGCTGAAGGCAATTCAAATGCTTATCTTTGCACCCTATGTTTCACGTTCACTATAACTGTTGACCATCGGCGAGAAGTCATGCAGAAGTATTTTGTTATACCGAAAGTCTTAATGCATTCTGAGTGTCACCATGACATTACGTATCTCCCACTGAAACGAAAACACACCGAGCAATCGGCAAGACAAAACAATGTTGGGGGGACCTTACGTAGATAGCTCCTCATTATACCGAAATTCCCACATTGTTACCTCAGTTCGCTGAGACAAATAAAATCCTATGCTGACAAAGATCAACTGTCACTATAACCACAAACCCTCGACAAGACATTTTGTAGAATTCACAAGGCCACAGTGAAAATCATTTCGGCACCATAGATCACCAAGAGAAAGTAAAATTCACACTGACAAAGGCTTACATTATGTTCCATCGGTGAGATCCAAATGTATTCGCTAAGACCTTATGGCGATCGGCCTGACCAATACTGATATGCCTATATTCTTCTGCCACCGATTGATGAGACCAGAATGAACTCACGCCAAAAGAAAACAATATGTGAAGTTGGCAAGACATATTAAACTCGTCATGACATTATATCAAAGACACACAGTCAGGCCGAAACAAGCCAGGCATACACGATCAGCAAGACATGAGATCTTTTGCCATGACCACTCGCCGAAACCTTTTAACTTACGCCGAAGGAAACCCACAGTGCACTTGTCGCCAAGACAACATGACTTCAGTAAGACGTTAGCCTGACCACAAAGACATCTGCCAATAACCGCCAGTAGAAGAAAACTTCAATCACTGAAACAAGGGAAACGTCCTGCCGATAGGCAACAGATGTTTTCCAGAAGAAGACAAGTCAGGGAGACCATAATGAAGTTACATCGATACACCTGAGACAGAAAGAATTAGCAGAAAAACAAAGTGAATTGGGGAGACAGAGGGAGACCTATGCTGATATGGACCAGAATGTAAAATATGCATAACCCAAAGGATTCAATGGGACAATATGGAAAAAATGGGTGAAATATGCATAGGGTAAGACCAAATTTGGAAATCTATGAGTGAAAACACATGTAAAAACATCAAATTTTTACAGTCCCAACACTAAGTGAATGTCTATGCACTTGAGTTTTATGATTAGGGAGAAGCATCAAGTGCATGCATTTAATTTTTTCATAATTAATCATTCAAATTTATTATCCATTGATTTATCTCAAAGTATGATCAATGATTGAAGTTCAAAATGAAAGTAATTGATTGCCAATGCTCTCACACAAGCTTTCTTGGAACATTAATGTAGACACACTCTATTTTCTCTATTTAATGAAGATTTCTTGCTTGTTATTCCCACCATTTTCTACTTGTGAGAATTAAGAGTCTGGGAGTAAGTGTGTGAAGTTTTCTTAGTAGTTACAAAATTTGAGCTAGCTATTTTTACATTAGTGGTGGTGTCTTTTTCTTAAGGAAATTTGATAAGTTTCTCTATCAAGAATGGGTAAGGTAAGTGTGTCTTTCAGCCTAGTCTGAAGGTCCAAGAGACTCAACCCTCTTGAGTCTCAAGGTGAATTTCCCCAAAATGAGCAGGATATGCCTGAGGTTCGTGTGACTTTGAACAAGAAAACTAGGGCTAATAAGAAGTTTGCACGGGGTGTTCTCAAGCGTGATTATCATATGAGAAGCCAAATTATCTTGGAGGAATTGGTCAAGGGTAAGGAGAATAAAATTGATAAGCTTGAGAGGGAAGCTACGAGAAAGAATAAGTATCATCAGACTTATATGGGACGTCATCATTCTCCCATTGAAGTCTTAGATGATTCTTTTGATAGTGGAGCTGAAACTGATTTAGGCTATCACCAGTATCTCATGGCCATGACTAATTTTATTGATTCTGAGGATGAGGTGGTAATGGCTACTCCACTTTCAATAAGGACACCAAGCGAACGTACTTACTTTGTTGCTGATAAGGAAAAGTAGCACCCCGTTTTCTTTTTGAGCTAGTGCTCAGTTTTTGGTCCTTTGTCCTGACTTGTTCCCTTTGGTTGGTGGATTTTTGTTTATTTGTGACTTCGGTGTTGATGGTGACACTTCCTGGTTCGGTGTAAACTTACATGTTTTTGGTGTTTTGACAGTGATGCCTTTTGGAAGGCTAGTGAGTCTTCTCTGACTAACAATTTTTGGGGTTTTTCTTTTTGCTTTCCTCTGTCCTACAAATGATTGCTTGTAACTATTTGTGGAATATTTTCACATTCTAGTGAAATGAAATGAGTAATTCATCTTGATGCTTGTCACTCCCTTGTCTTATAAAAGGGATTTCAAGGCTGATTACAGAGGGAGGTCAGTGGGTAGTTTTTCTTGGAAGGGGCCACGCATAGAGATAAAAGAGAATATTGAACGCTCTAGTAATATGTTTTAGGGATGATGTCAATAGATATATACATAGTTCTCTAATAATGATAGTGATAACATATACAATGGAATGATATAAAGTCTCTACAATTCGCTCTCCTATGTACAAATTATACAAACTATGAATGATATAATCAATGGTTATCATATTTTTCTTTGTTGGTTTTCAATAGATGTATTGCTTTATTCTTGATTATTAGTTCAATGAATGGATGTAAATTCTTGAATATAACAGTAGGTTTGAAATAAGTCATGTATGAGGATGCTAGTAAGAAGTAAATAGTGGAGATGTTAAGTGAGAATACTGTAATGCAATGTTTTCAAGGCTTTGGGTGTTATCATGTTTAAAATTGTTATCTAATTATATGGGTATAAGGTCTGACTCTGTTCCAAGAATATGACACTAGTTTGAGTAAAGTAATTATGTTGTAGTTGTGGTGACCAATTCAGTAGTTGATCATAGATTTTAAATCAACTTACTTATAAATCTTATTGTGGGTGTATATGACATTTAAGGAATTAAATTATATTTTGTTTGAGTTAGGCACTACCATGAAGGTCAACCAAACCTTTAGGGTATTGTATCTATTAAAAATTTAAGGAGAATCATTTGTTTAATCTGTGTTTAATACCTAAACACACTAGTAATTATAAACACATTGTTGTGGATTACCCTCCTAGGTTTCACAAAGCCCAAAGTGTAGTTGAGAAAAGGTTACATATCAAATCTCCCATGTGTTGTCCAATCCTTACTTTTACTAATAATTGTGTTCTAGCAAGTTCATAGGTAAATTGTAAGATTAAGTCTGGTTCATAAAAAATAACCAAAAGGAATGGTGACTCTACTTGGGACTTTCTTGAGAAAACCCTTATAGGAGATCATTTTTCCTTGATAGAGTCATAAAGGTTCTAAACTAAAGTTCTCACTAAAAGTGGGTGGCGACTCTGAAGAACTCTGTGCCAGTGAAAATTGTTTGAGAAAAGGGAAGCTTAAAGTGAAATCAACTTATGAAAGAAACTTCATATTGTTAAAGTTGGATCCTCTACAAAGGAGGTGGTGACTCTATTCAAAGAACCTGACAAAGCATAATTCAGAATATCTGCAAATATATCCATGTATTTTCCCCTATTTTGGTTTGCAAGAAGAAATAAATTTGTATGAAATCCATTTTTAGAGATGTGGACGAAATACTTTGTTCCCTATTAAGTGGATTAAACACTAGGGAAGGGAATAGTGGTGGTTATTTTGCATACTTCTAAGGTGAAATTTGTAGTATCTAAATTGGGTGGAAGAAGCATGCTTATCTGTGAAATTTTCCTCTTAGAAAGCTTTAAAGCATGAGTATATTTAAGTTATGTATTTTTTATAATCATGATGAGGCAATTTATCATCAACTATGAAGTTAATACTTGAAGACTGAATAAAGATACAAGAAAAATGTATCATTCCCCTATATTTCCTTGTGGAACGTCAAGTAAAAGTATATCAGGTATGAAACTCCTATCATGCCCTCAAAAGAAGTTTTCTATTGAGAGATATAAGCCATTAAGTTTTGGTGGTATTCAAGGTTTTCCTAACAAGATTCCTGATGATACTAGAAAACATTTACCAAAATTTACAGGAAATTTTTTGAGTTAGCTTCTAAACACCTAAATGCATTCATAGATTTGATGGGTGATTTTGAAATAAACCATGAGGATGTTGTCATAAATATTTTTAATCAAACTTTAAAATAAAATGCTAGAGACTAGTTCTCATATTTACCAGTGTGTTCTATAGCTTCATGGAATGATTTCATGATAGTGTTTGTGGAGAAACTTGGTGAGAGGATTAGTCCAAGCATGATAAGAAAGAGGTTTATGGAAATCCAAAGGGATGAAGAAGAGTTGGTTCCTTCCTTTAACCTCATATTTATGAAAGCAATAAAAGATATTCCCAAATACTTGAGACCTAATGATGTAGAGTGTTTGATTGTGTATCTTGGTGCTTTTGAAAATAAAATGAGTTATTTGATAAGAGATAAGGAACCTAAAACATTACAGCAGGCATATCACATTGCTATGGATATTGAAAAATCTATGAAATACTCAATGATGAAGGGATATATGGCTGCAAGTGTTTGTTGACTAGATGCACATCATGAGGATGACATAAATAAGGATGAAAAGGATGATCGATGTAATGATGTTTTTGATGTTTCATTTTTTCCATTCTCACAACATATTGATCATGAACAAATTCATAATAGACTTAAATAGTGTTTTAGTAATGATGATCATGAGTTGTTAATTCAAGGGTTGTCCAACATTAAGAAACATAAGGAGGAATCACCATATGAGCTGTTAGAAAGGTTTTTGGATTCCTTGTTGGAAATTCCTAAAAGGATACAACCTAAAGATTCCATATGCATTGACATATTCTATGACATTTATGAGCCAGGGCTCAGTGTCTTGCCCAAGGAATTAAAACCTCAAGATTTTTATCAGATAATTGATTGGATTAGAATTGTTGAGGCTAAATATGTCTATGAACAAAAAATAATGTCTCAAAGTAACAAGGGTGCTCACTGTATTGAAAAAGATCAAGGGTTCACCCAAGAAGTGGGTAGGGATGTTTTTGAGAATGAATGTCTACATGACAGTATGGATGATGATATTTTCATAGTTGCAAATACTGTTGATGTACCTTTGAAGGTTGATAACCAGGGTAGTGAATATGAGAATTTTGGTTACTCTCATGAGAAATACAAACCTTTTTGTGAGTATAACTTGAAGGAATCCTTCTTTCCTGAGGAATATGATTGTGTCAATGCTCATGAAATTTTTCCTTCACTAGTAGATAGACAGATTACATGTAATGGATTCTTACAATGCAATTCAACTATTTTAGGATTGGAACATCTTGATAATATGATTGGTGATGAATTTGAAGAAAAGAATGTCTATACTTAGAGTTTGGAGCCTTCATTTAGCGATGGGATCAATAATGTTAGTCAGTAGGGTCTTGTTTTTGAATGCTTATGTGAAGCAGAGATGGGATGTATAGATTTTATGGTAGAGATGGACATGATTGTTTCTAGCCAAAGTCTCACTAAGGAAGGAAATGAAAAAATCTACTTGGTTGAACATAAGCAATGTTCAAGTTGCAACCAACCCTACACATATGATTCAAGAAACATATCACTTAATGTTGCATTTGAATACCCTACTACTAATCATATCAAATTTGAACTAGTTGATCCATCCTTTGAAACATTTTTTTCAAGTTGAACAATAATGGGAAAGGAGAATTAAATTATGAGCTTGAAATAGGGGTATTTTTTGATGCCTAGGATGGTGTGGATAATTCTCTTTATGGAAATGACCCTGATTTAGATGAAAACAAAAGTATTGAGGAGTTGTGTGAATCAATTTCTCAAGGAAATGGAACATTTGGCAACATGACTAGTTTATGTTGTTTCGATGAATGTGAACACCAGCTTGAATAGAAGCATATGTATGAATGTTTCACTTTCCCTGTCCATTTAGATGGGCTTTTGGTGGAGTATAGTTGCAAGCTAAGTCAGATATAATACTCCATTAATCATGTGTTTTAGTTAATGATTGATCACAATTTACAATCAGACATGAATAAGAGTAACAAAAATAAGTTCATAATGGCTAGGTCTAGTGACAGAGGCATGATTAGGTGATGGATAATTCATGAGAATATTTTAAACTTTAGCATGATAAATATGTTGGCCTCCAACAATGATTTAACAACTACACCCTTACAGTTGTGATTCAGATATTGGAAATCTAAACTGAATAGCCATTTCAATCATCATGAAGGTGTATTTAACTTGTCAACCCAGGGACGTAAACTTGAAATGGGTCAGCACAATATGTGCACTAGAAATCCAAGGGAGCCATTTTCATTCTACAGCTAAGAAAGACACAGTGATGAAAGTAAATTGCTTGGAAAATAATAACATAAATGTTGAACATCAACCAACAACTATACCAAGCTGAAATGCATGCCATAAATGGAAATTTGAGCAAACAAATAGGAAACTACTCTATCTGCTTTGGCTGGAGGAACATGTTGGAAACTCAAGGGAAGAGAACTAAGAGGGGGGGGTGGATTAGTTTTCACCGAATCTCAAACTTATTCAACTCATTAGCCTGAATTTCAGATATGATCATTAATCATGAAAGCATAAATGAACAACACATTAGAAGCACACATAACACCAAGATTTTTTACGTGGAAACCCTATTAGGGGAAAAACCACGGTGGAGGTCAATCCAAAAGATTATACCCTATTAAAAGTATAAGGAAATATGAATGGGGATTGCACATGTATTTAGGCACACTTCCTAGAGCTCACTGCTCAAGTACAACAAGGCTTACTACCCAAGGAAGACACACTGTCTTACTGAAAGATTCAAATTAAAACCATCCAGATTTGAACTAAGAAAATAACATTTGCTAATGCCTGGTTATAGTTTTGGTTAAGCACATGAACACTTCTTCACTCTTCTTCACTCTCTTCTCTACCTTTGAATGATCTAAATTTTATTCATACACATGACTCATACACTTCACATTCGTACCTCCTTCACACTTTAAACAATCACTCTTATATATTTGCAACAAGAAATTGCATCACTATAACTCGACCACAAAAAAAAGATAATAAAATAATTACAAACAGTCGGCCCAAAAGAAATAAAGATTATTCATACAAATCAACCAAGGTCAGCTATAACATAGTGAAGACTGAAAAAAACATCTCCAACATGAAAATACTCCAATTAATTTCTCCTCGAATATCCACAACACTCTTCAACACCTTGTTGGCCAAGAACATGAAAAACATGAACACGCAAGAGAAAATCTCGGATCACGAGCACAATGATCAATGCAGACATGCCACAAAGATAGAGAATGAACTAGAAACATCCACAAGCATCATGAAACACCAAAGAAGCATCCAAAACAAATTAACTTACTGAAATAACAAAATTTTCAATCAAGAACACTAACTTAAGAGACAAAAAAAATGTTAGAATGAAAATCACCATAACTCAATCAACTCTTCATGCAGATCTCTAAAATTCGATGTGGATAAACTAGAAATACTACACAAGAAACCCTTTAGTCCGCAACCTTAGAACAACAACGTATTGAACACACCAATAGAAAGAACTTCACTTCACTACTAACAACCTGTAGCACTTCTTATTACAATTTTCTCAATACCCTCGACATATACAACTTCTAATGCAACAATGCTAATAGTGTTGACATCAATGACAGCCACATATCAACAACACAACCATAACATCCAACAATCTCCCTCTTTGGCATTGATGGCAATACATGATGTGAAAAATACCATCAACACAACTACACTTACTCTTACTTTACGTTTTGACTCTTCTTTCCTCACAAGATCTTCTCCACACAAGGCTCTTCTCCCCAGATAATCAGTAGGTTTTTTTCACATTACTCTTCTCCCCTTTTGACATCAATGACAAATATCTCTTCAATACAAGCTTTGAACCACATATTTGAACTTCTAAACATTTGACTACTCCCCCTGAGTAGCAGCGACCACAACATCAATCCAGATCAAAATATGATCATGAAATGCATGGATTGATGCAAAGAAATGCATCCTTAGTTTTGATTAGGAGGGGTAATCACCCCTAAATTCCCTCTGAGATACTCAAAAGTGTCCTTAGGCAACGACTTTGTAAATATATCTGCAATCTGCTCCTTTGTAGGCACATACTCCAATCTGACTTCCTTTTCGTTTACCTTCTCTCTCAAAAAGTGAAATTTTATAGATATATGGTTGGCCTTTGAATGTAGCACCAAACTATTAGAAATGTTAATAGCACTTGAGTTATCACAAAATATAACAATAGGCTCATCATACACAACTCTGATATCCTTCAGCATCTGTTTCATCCACAATACTTGAGTATAGTTATTAGTAGCAACAATGTATTCTACCTCAACAGTAGATAAAGAAATAGCATCTTGCTTCTTACTCAACCATGAAATCAATTTCTTTCTGAAGAAAAATGCTCCACCACTAGTGTAGACACTCAAATTTGGTCTAAGCCTACGACTTCATTTTCTTCATACTTCATATTTTCATGGTTGTGATTAAATAATGCTAATTATTTAATAACTTTCTAAAGTCCTTTCTCATTTATTAATTAAATAATTTTTAATTATTTAATTAACTCATTATCTTCATTCTATTCTGATTAATTAAATAAACGTTCTTTATTTAATTACGTCATTAATTAACTGTATCCTCTTTCTTAAATTAAATAAATTCTTATTTAATTTATCTTTGTCGCATTTTCAACTATAATTAAATAAATACTTTAATTATTTAGTTATTCATTTAACCTTTTCTTCACTCAATTAAATAAATCTTGTTTATTTAATTAATCCTTATAATGTCGAATCTTGAATTAAATAATCATTTAATTCATAAAAGTAATTTTTAACGCATTCCTCTATATTTAGATAAATGTTTAATTTATCTAAGTATTCATTTCCACTTGACTCGAGATCTATTTGAATCAGTCAGTTGTCTCTTGATTTAATGTCTGAGTTTCTTTCACAAATAAACTCTATGTCATAACCAGTTAATTATCTGGTTCTAACTCATGCATTTACATACATATTAATTAAATATCTTTATTTAATTAATCAATTTTATGTGTGCGTTCAAACAAATTGTTTCCATTATTCTATCTTTATCTTTGTCATGCAAACATTATTCTTCTACTCTCAAATACTCTCAAGTAGAAGTTAAATCATTATTTAATATTGATCTCTATTCTTAGGTTTTATCACCCATGTCAGTACTAACACTTATCTTAATGCATGTCAAATCCTTTAATTTGAATAATCCATCTACCTTTCAATCTCAGCCTCTCATTCAAATGATCAATTTTCTATAAATTGAATTGGCTTTCATCATTACAACTCCTCTCGAAATTGTATGACTTTTGGAGCAGTTATTAATCTTCAATATTTTACTATAATCACATCTATCAAGGATATACTTGCACACTTACTCAATATATGAGGGCAAGAATACTAGCATGGCGAAATGGAGAAGGACAATCGAGGTCATACATGGAACTATGTAGATATTGGGTGAGAATGTTCTTTATTTATGTTTTAGCTTTCCTTTGTTCTCTATTGTTTAACTTTAGATTGTATTAGATTTTAAATGCTTTGTGTTTTCTTTTAATCTTTCCTATTTTCATGATGTTACAACCAGTACTCTTCCTATCATTCACATCTCCTACCAATCAACATTAGTAAAGGCACTCAAAGTAAGATAATCATTTTTAGGATACCATAGACCAAAATCAACTGTCCCTTTCAAGTATCTGAAAATTCTCTTCACAATAGTCACATGAGATTCTTTAGGATCAGCTTGAAATCTAGCAACAATACATACAACATTCATGATATTATGCCTAGTTTGAGTCAAATAAAGGAATCTACCAATCATTGACCTATATCTTGTTTGATTTTCCTTTAGAGAATCATTATCTTTTTTTAACTTGCATTCGGTCACCATGGGTGTACCAACAGGCTTTGAATCTTCCATACCAAATTTATTCAACAATTCTTTCACATACTTGGACTAAGATATAAAAATACCTTTATCTAACTGAGTAATTTGCAATCCCAAGAAGAATTTCATCTCTCCAATCATTGACATTTCAAATTCATTCTACATCTCATTAGAAAACTTCATGCACAAGCTATCATCTACTCCAAATATGATATCATCAACAAAAAATTCCACAATCAAATCTTTATCATCATTCTTGAAATACAAATTACTATCAATAGTACCTTTGTTAAATCCAAATTTCACCAAGTACTTATCTAATCTAGCATACCATGCTCTAGGGCTTGCTTAATACCATACAATTCTTTCTTCAATCAACACACCATATCTTCCTAATCACTCAACTAGAATCCATCAGGTTGCTCAACATATACCTCTTCTTCCAATTCACCATTTAGAAAAGCAGACTTGACATCCATTTGATAAACCTTGTAGTCTTTATAAGCAACATAATCAAGAAACAATCTCACAACTTTAATTCTAGCAATAAGGGCAAAGGTTTCTTCAAAATCAATACCTTCCAT
Organism: Sequoia sempervirens; assembly: GCA_007258455.2. Taxonomy (NCBI): domain Eukaryota; kingdom Viridiplantae; phylum Streptophyta; class Pinopsida; order Cupressales; family Cupressaceae; genus Sequoia; species Sequoia sempervirens. The sequence continues at coordinate 55,455 of VDFB02334532.1, read as the reverse complement.
TTGAGAATATCCCTTACAAACCAATCTTGCTTTGTTTCTAACCACTTCACCTTGTTCATTGAGTTTGTTTCTAAAGACCCATTTAGTTCCAATTACATTCTTATCCTTAGGTATGGGAACAAGAATCCATGTATCATTCTTCTCAATTTGTTGTAGTTCCTCTTTCATTGCTTCAACCCAATGCTCATCTTTGCATGCTTCAATCACATTGTTAGGCTCAATCTTTGAAATCAAACAATACTCTTCTACAATTTTTCTCCTAGTCTGGACACCTTTGTTCTTATCACCTATGTTCTGATTCTTTGAATGATTCAATGTCACATACCTCAGAGTCTTCTGATCTCTCTTATGTTCTTCCATCAATTTCTCCTTTTTCTTGATTTTCTTGATTCATCGAAAGGATTTAAACTTGACTTGCAGTTTGACCTTGCTTTCCTTTGCTTGTACTATCATTCTAATCATCATAATCATATCCAAAGGTTTTGGATAGTGCAACTATGTCTTCATCAACCTTAACATTTTCGCTTTCAACCATTTTCTTCAATCTTTTGTTGTAACACCGGTAGGCCTTACTTTTAGTAGTGTAACCCAGAAAGATTCCTTCATCACTCCTAGCATCAAACTTTCCTATATCTTCATCTCTTTTGATATAACACTTAATTCCAAAGATTTTAAAATATCTAATAGTAGGCTTTTGACCAATCCATAGTTCAAAAGGAGTCTTACTAGTATCGCCTGTGATTTGTACTCGGTTAAGTGTGTACACAACAGTGCTCACAACTTCTCTCCAATAGATATGAGGCACATTTCCTTCTAACATCATGGTTCTAGCCACATCTAGAATAGTTTTGTTCTTCCTTTCCACAACTCCATTTTGTTGAGGGGTCTGTGGTGTATATAACCATCTTTGTTTTCCATACTCTTCACAAAAAGAATTAAACTCACATGAAGTGAATTCTCCACCTCTATCTGATCTCAAACACTTAATCTTCAAACTTGTCTCTGTTTCAACCATAGCCTTAAAGATCTTGAACTTTTCCAGAGCTTCAAATTTCTCCCTTAAGAAAGTAGCCCACATCGTCCTTGAATAATCATCAATAAGCAACATGAAGTATTTGTAACCTTGTAAACTTCTAGTTCTAGTAGGACCACATAAATTAGTATGCACAAGTTCCAACAATCCATTTGAATTTTTTTGTTTACTTCAAAATGAAATTCTTGTTTACTTTCCTAACTGACATTCTTTGCATATGGCATTAGTAGGTTTCATCAACTTAGGAAAATATTTCATAGCTTTAGTGGAACTTATCTTGACAATGTTATCAAAGTTAACATGACACATTCTCCTATGCCATAACCAACTCTCATAAACTTGAGCAATCAAATAGCTTTTACTAGTAGCATTCAGATGAAAGATATTATCTTTTGTTTGTGTACTTGATGCAATCACATTTCCAAAATTTCCCAATATTTTGTACTTACCATCCATGAACTGAAGATTGTATCCCTTACCAACCATTTGACCAACACTCAAAAGATTATGCTTCAAACCTTCAACATGCAAGACATCATCAATGTTATGCTTACCATCAAGAGAAATGCATCCTCTTCCATGGATCACACTAGTTGTGTTATCACCAAATCTCACAATGCCACCATCATACTTCTCCAAATTCACAAACTTACTTTTATCTCATGTCATATGATGAGAACAACCACTATCAATTACCCATTCATCTTTCTCTTCAACTTGAACAGCTAGGGATTTCTCCACATTTGTACAACTAGCAGATTCAGTAGACACATGATTATTTTCCTTGATAGCAATAAACATAAATTCATCTTCACTTGCATTTCCTCTGTCAGATTCATCATCTGTTACACCTTCATCAACAACATAGTAACACTTCTTTTGGAATTTAGGCTTGTCAAATCTTGGCTTGGAAACTCTCTCAAGACACATTGATGCAAAATGACCTATCTTATTGCAAGAGAAACATTTAATAGGAAAATTTCTCTTATACTTACCTTGTCCTCTAGCTTTTCTTTTCACAATCAACACTTCAATTTCTTCAAGCTCTCTTTCTTCTTCATCTAGTTGTTTCATTTCATCCTTATACTTGAATTTCTTTCTTGATGAACTTTCACCTAGATCATATCTCTATCTATCTCTTCCAGAAGTAGTAGCCTTAAATATAGATTCAACCTTAGGAAGGGCATCACCAAATTCACTCAACTCAAAAGTAGTAAGTTTACCAATCAACATATCTCTAGTAACATTTGTCACATTTCAGAGCTCTTCAATAGCACTAGCCTTGACTTTGTAAAAATCAGGCAAAGATCTAAGCACTTTAGCAACAATCTTTGATTCATCTATCTATATACCAGCACATCTAATACCACACACAAGTTCATTTACTCTTTGCATGAAAGTAGTAACATTTTAATCATCACCCATTTTCAACTTTTCATATTTTCCTTTTAGACTTTGTAGCTTAGAAACATTCACATTTGCATCACCTTCATACAAGGTCTCCAACTTCTTCTAGATCTCATAAGCAGTCTTCAAATCCATCACATTTGTCATCTCAATATCAGTCAAAGCACTCAACAATGCCTCCTTAGCCCTAATATTATATTCAACATAAGTACTATTCAGAGGTATAACATACATGTAATGCTCCAGTAGGGTTCACCAATGCATCTCAGATGGCCCTCCATTTGAGCTTTCCACAAAGAATAATTTATTCCATCAAATCTAGGACTATCCTTCTTATAAGTCACCATCCTGGATCACCTCAAGATATTAAACTTCTTCCAAGGAACCACAAGCCCTAATACCAATTATTGGAAACTCAAGGGAAGGCAACTAAGAGCGGGGGGTGAATCAGTTGTCACCGAATCTCAAACTTATTCAACTTATTAACCTTAATTTTAGATTTTATCGTTAATCATGAAAGAATAAATGAACAACACATTAGAAACACACATAACAGGGTGATCCCATAATAGTGGTTTACAATTTTTGGCCAAACTGGACACTGAAATTATTATTTTTAACTAAATCTTCACATTCGGGCACCTATAGCGGCTAAACTGTGAGGAATTTGAAGATGGTGCAAACTAGAGTCTTATCAAATTTTGTTTGTAGATTCTAAAATATTTTTTTCAAAATTTTTGGAATCAAATTGCACTTCTTTTCCATCTCCCAAAATAGATTTTTTTAGAAAACAACATTTTAAAAGTGACACACACCATATAACATTAACTTTTTTCCATGAAGGATAAAATTCTAATTCTTTCAAATTTAGATTTGTAACTCTAATATCTAGTGCTTCCACTTGGTTATATATTTTTATTGAATATTTTTTCCTTAATCAAGTTTCAAAGTCAAACAATTACAATTCGGACCTAACAATTTGTATAGCGCTTTTTTTTGTATATGTCAAAAAAAAAATTATTATTTTGTTGGATCAAGGACTTCAATATCTGGTGCACTCATATTTTTCAATTTTTAATAATCTTCTATTTTTCCACATGTGAAGAACAAAGAAATTCATTTTTGATGAAAACCTATGTTTAATAAAACTTAAAAACAAATACATAACAAAACCAAAACATATTAAAATTATATTCATTAGATAGCTTGTTCTGAGGAATACCATAATCATTTGAAATAAATTTTAAATGAATTCATTTGATCCCCCAAAATCTAAATCAAAAGTGATATTTTATCAGCATTTTGATAGGTGTAAAGGAGACGCATTTATAGGTATGGTTTAAAACTAGCGAGGTTCTATCCAAGGGGGTCTGATCTAACGTGATTTGATCAAACCCTCTTCAATTGGAATCCTTAAAATAGAACTTTTTAAGGCTTAAATCATTATATTTTCTAAAAATATGTGATTTCAGCTAAAATTCGTTCCTCTCAAGAATTGTAAACCACTATTATGACAGCACCGAACACCAATATTTTTTACATGGAAACCCTGTTAGGGGGAAAACCACAGTGGAGGTCAATTCAAAAGATTATACATTGTTAAAAGTATAAGGACATATGAATGGGGAATGCACATGCATTTAGGAACACTACCTAGAGCTCACTACTCAAATACAACAAGGCTTACTGCCCAAGGAAGACACACTACCTTACAAAAAGATTTGGCTTAAAACCATCCAAATTTGAACTGAGAAAATATCATTTGCTAATGCCTGGTTACAGTTCTGGTTAAGCACATGAACATTTCTTCACTCTTCTTCACTCTCTACTCTTCCTTCAAATGATTTGAGATTTATTCACACACAAGACTCATACACTTCACATTTGCACCTCATTCACACTTCAAACAATCAATCTTATATATCCACAAACAAGAAATTACATCGCTACAAGTCAACCACAAAAAAAGATAATAAAATAATTACAAACGGTCGACCCAAAAAAAATAAAGATTGTTCATGTGAATCAACCAAGGTCAGCCATAACATAGTGAAAACCAAAAAAAACATCTCCAACATGAAAATACTTCAATTCATTTCTCCTCGAAGAACCACAACACACTTCAACACCTTGTTGGCCAAGAATGTGAAAAACATGAACACACAAGAGAAAATATCGGATCACGAGCACAATGATCAATTAGGACATGCCACAAAGATAGAGAATGAACTAGAAACATCCACAAGCATCATGAAACACTAGATAAGAATCCACAACAACTGAACTTACTAAAATAACAAAATCTTCAATCAGGAACACTAACTGAAGTGACAAAAAAACTGTCAAAATGAAAATCACCATAACTCGATCAACTCTTCATGCAGATCTCTAAAATTTGATGTGGATAAACTAGACATACTCAACAAGAAACCCTTTAGTCTACAACCTCAGAATAGCAACATACTAAACACACTGATAGAAAGAACTTCACTTCACCATTAAAAACCTATAGCACTTCTTATTACAATTTTCTCAATATCCTCAACATATACAACTTCTAATGCAACAATGCTAATAGTGTTGACATCAATGAAAACAACATATCAGAAACATAATGATAACATCCAACAGAAAAGTCACATAATGGAATTCTAGTGGCTGCAAGAATAGTCAGTGCCAGATTCTTAACTAATTACTAAACAAAAAGTAATAACTAAACTAATACTAAACTAAAGGATGAAATAATAACCAAGTGGGTCCCCTTAGATGAGTATCCTCTAAAACTAATGTAAAATTAGATGTACAAACTTATAACTTCATTTTATTCATTGGAAAACATGAGAACAATAGAGCAGTGTAACTGTATTGCTGAGAAACTATGAATGCAAGTACATCATCAGATCACTCGACCTCTGGGAAGGGGGCATCTAACTATTATTTATACTACTAACCAAGCAAGGCAATCAAATCTATGAATTGGGAGGATGCCATTTTAGGGAAAGTGGAGAAAGTGGAGAGGTGGTTACACATGCATGGAATCTGGTCAGATATATTTTTCTTAACACAAATTTAGCATAACAGTAACACCTGCATTTTCTCAACAACATTAAAGACCATTTACAAGGTAGTTACAAATCGATTTACATGAGGAATCTCTTGCCATTGGCCTCCGTTGACCTTTGAATGATTCCCTTGTTGAATGTTATGGTGAATGACTAGCTAGCGGAATCTTCTCAAATTAGCGGCCTCTAATCATGTCTGCATGGCAATATTAGTACACACAATAATTGCATATTTGTAAGTATCTTAAAGAACATTCATTAATCCACATGTATAATTAACACAGATAGTCCATATAACATGTCAATGTCATTAAAGATTTGCAGGAATAAAATTAGGCCCAATGTCTATGGTTTTGAGGAAATATCAACATTCAAACATCAAGGTCCATGACAATTTCAACAAATAGATCATAAATTCTACCAAAATTAAACCATAAACTAGACTCATCACTCCCCCCAACCTAAGGTTTTGTTGGTCCTCCAATAGGGGAAAGGTTGTTCTTCTGCTTGGTCAATGCCCTAAAATTTGCAACCGCCAACTATCTTACATTAGTGCTTTCTATGCATGAATTAGGATCCCAATAGAACCCTTGTTGTATGTCCAATCTATTCCATCTCTGTCTCTCTACAATAATATCATAGTGGTAATACCTAAAATTTGGCATGGGCCACATCAAGATGGGTATCTAAAAATTTAGTGGGAGCCAAAATTGTCCCTTTGTCCTTCCAATCTATATATATATGTCGATTCTCTTAATTGTTGCAACATAGTTCTATATAGAGTGGTGCTCAACTTGTTTTAGCTCATCAGTTAGACTATTCCATCTTTGTGACATGTATCTCTTCACATTTTCCTCTATCTCTTTTGCCACCACCTCATATTCACTGTAAAATACTTCTATCTAAGGCATGTTCCTATTACCATAGATATCTTTAAGAAGAATTTTGTGCCAATCCCTATAAATGTCCTTTGGGTTTCTTGATTTAACTCTGATGGGTAGAGGGATGTTGGATTCCATTTGCTTATAAGCCCTGTATTGTTGTCCCCAACTGATCTCATTTTGTACCCAGGACATAAATGCCCTTAATTGGACATCCCCAACATACAATAGTGGATTCCAATCATGGTCTTGAGTCACAGCATAATTATGCAAATAGAATTCACACAACAAATTCTTCATCTTAGGGGAAGCAATCTGATAAGAATTGAAAAATTCAATAGGAGTCTCAATGGAAGGGTTCAAACCTGAGACAATCCTTGCCAGCTTAAAAGAAAGATATTTCTCCTTCAAATACAGAGCATAGACCCTTGGAGGGTTCCTGTATTCTAAAATCTAGGGTACCAAGGCTGTCATATCATCCACCTTCTTCTTTAAAGTGGCAATTTTTGCATCCTTATCTTCAATCTCCTCATCTCTCTTTTGAATTTCCTTCTTCAACCTTCATTTCTCCTCCTTCCATTATTCTTCCCTTCTTTGCATCTCTTTCCATAAATTCATAGCTACCATGTGCATTCAAAAATTAGGGGGGTTATGTATTCCTACCATCATTTTTCTTGGCATTGATGCTTGCTCTCTATATAGTACCAATTACAGGGATTCGAGCTGTTTAGTCAATTTCGGCTGCAGGGCCTCTTGTTCCTGTTCTTTCTCATGTAGTAGGATCCCTTGCTATAGGAAATCTTGATTTTCCTCATACCCTTGATTCTCAACTTGTTCTGCAATATCAACAAGATTTGCCAGTGTTATGTTTATTGCTTTCTAAAATATGTCATCTTCCTTGACATTCACCTACCCCATTGTAGCTCCTATGTCCCCTTGTGATGTTTCTCTAGGCTTAGGGATTTCCTGCATAGACATATCAAAGGATGGCCTGACTAGTCTTGATTTTTTGGGAGGGCTTTCACATTTTTCTTTGGCTGCAAGATGAATAGTGTCAGCCTTGCGCTTCTTAGAGCTTGGTACTTCTTTTTCTGTCAACTACTTTTTAGCTTTTCCTTTTCTTATTTTTGCTTCTCTCTTTTGCACCCTAGTTTTCATTAGGATGCCAAGTGGAACATGTGCAGTTTTTGCACACATGCCCTGGTGAAAGGAGGGACCCTCTTTTGCTTTTGTTTTTTTTTGGCACTTTGGCCTTTTGATCTTGAGGACTTACTTGCTTTCGCATGAGTTTGAATGTATATCTTTCCTCCATTAATGATCCCTCTATGGTATTTATTGAAAATCTCAAGTTTTAGACTCATTTCAAGTTTTTTGTTGTTCTTGGGAAAATCCAGTCTGGGAGGAATTCCTTGGATGATTTGGAAACCCGGTGGCAACTACTTTTACATTGTGATCCAAAAATTCTGAGACCTCACAGAATTCTGTGTTTGACAGATTTCTCTGAAGTTCCGTCGCCCCATCGAAATCCTAGGTTTTGGTTTGGATTGTCTTGTTGACTACATTAATACTCGATTGTACAATTTTTTGTGGCATGTATTTAATAAATTTTGAGGAATTCTTGTGCCATTGAGTTTTATCATTTATCTTCTACCAATCTGAGGGGCTTGATCTTGAGTGCTTGGCTCGATTTGGCATTTGGATTTGTGGATTCCTATATTTGGTGGTAAAATTCCTGGGCATCTTCATAGTTGTCTATTTGCTAAGGCGCCAAAGCCTGCTACCCATCATTGTTTTAATCAAGTTCACTTCATCAATGATATGTATTCGTTGCCTTACTTTTGATTGTTGAATGTGAATAATTTTTGGGCATCTTGAGTATGCTTGGAGTTCGGATTTCTGTGTGTTTGGCATTGACTGTCTTGAAGCTGAGGTTATTCATTTTTGTTGGATTGATGACCCCAAGTGAGTTTGTGAGCTTGTTTCCAGTTTCATTATGAAGTAGCTTGCTTGTGTAGGCAATGAAAGATCTTTTTACAAAACCTAGAAAAATGAGTAAGTTGAGTCCAAGCTGATTTTGTGTGTTCATGGCAAAATTTTAGGGTTTCGGGTTTAGGGCATCACCAATTCCCATCAATTTGTTTTGGAATAAGTGTAAAATTTAAAGATGATATTTAAGAAGCTCAAATCAAGCTAGCTTCAAGCCTTAGGTCCTCAAATTTGTGATCGTTAAATAAATTTGAGTGAAGTTGTGAAGAAATGTTGACATTCAAAATTTTGAAGCCTTCACAAGATTCCTTAACTGCGGAATCCCCCGATTTTCCACCCTTCCTTCAATTTTCCAAAGATATGAAAAACCTAGAATTCCGCTTGCCTTGTGGATTTCCTCTCCTGATGAATTTTCCTGAAAGTCCCACCATTTGAAGAATTGAAGAGATAAATGGATTGAATGTGGTGTCTCTTGAAATTTCATGGTTAATTTGGATAATTAGAGAGATGGTTCATGATTATTTTCTTCATTTGGATGATCAATTTATGATATTTATGCCACGATCGTTAAAATCCACTTGGCATGGAATTCCCCAAAATTCCTCTCTGGCTTAGTTTCCCTAGATGGCTGAAAATCCTGGATTTCTAAGAAATTGTGCCTTGTGATGATTTAAGGGATTTTAATCATGATTTTTGAATTGTTGAATGATAAACATGCTCTTTATGATGAGCTGACCTTGATTCTAATGTAGTAAATAGTATTTATTGTGGTCTCTTGTTGATTGCAGGTTGAATCAAGTAAGGCAATTGTAAGTGGAAACAGAAGCAAGCAGATGGATTAGGGTCCTAAAGGATCTTAAGTCTCAGAAGTAAAAAGGATCAAAATTGACATAAAGAGTAAGGTCCCTGAGTCCAAGCTTTCCTCCATCTGGATTGAAGTAGGTGAGACCAATGTAGGTAGATGGGATTATGGGGAATTCAAGACAAGAATGGCACAACAGGACCCTCCATTGTTGGCAAGAAGGTTAGTGGAATCAGGATTGGCTCATGTGGCTGGTTTTCCTCCTACGATTTAGTGCTATGAGTTAGTGCTTGAATGTGCTAGACATTATGACAGAATTACACAAAGAGTGATCTATCCTCAAGGTGGGGTGTTGGAAAACTTTTCTCCTGTATCTATGGCACTAACCTTTGACATGCCTGACAGATCTCATGTGGTGGCTCTAGACTTGGAGGTTGCTAAAAATTATTTTGAAGATGATTCAGACAAGGCTCTATTGGTGGTCAATTCTTGGTTGGAAAAACCTAAGCCCCACATCTCAAAGCTTCCAAAACAATTATTCAGAGAAAACTTCAAACCAAAGTACAATGGTGCTATCACATGACTTAGTAGGGTAATAGGTTTGAAGACTGCAAGAGTTTTTGAAAATTGGATGTTCCTTGTTATAGTGAGGATGGAGCAGAAGATCAATTATAACTGGGCAGGCATTATAAGTTCCATGATACATGATCAACTATGCAATGTCTTGCAAACTAAGATCTTCACAATGACTTCTTACCTAGTTTATGTCTTAGCTAGGTTCCATCCATATAAGGGATTGAGTACACGAGGAACCTTTGGGTAAGATATAATATATGAGGTTTATCCACAACTACATTTGTGAAGCTCAAGCTATAGAAGGGTGAATGATGCATTCAACATGTACATCACTAGGTTGCTCCAAGGTGTAGAGCATGTTAGAATATCTAACAATGCTAAGGAGTTGATCAAAAGGTATGGGGCTTGGTTTATATAGTTTCCCACCTTTTCTTAGATAAGGATAGATGGTTTCCAGAGGGCCCCTTACAGACTTCCTAGGTATCCTATTGATCACCTCATACTCCTAGAAGTCACAAGGCATAAATTTGATTTTGATGCCATAGTGAAGAAGGAGAAGTATAAAACAGGTTTTGGCAATGACTTTCCCCACAGGGTAGGAAATAATGAGGCTTGTCCTTCCATACATACAACACACTTCTCTAAAGAGGAGAAGAGTACTTTGGCCCTTTCTTTCCATTCTAAAAGATCCAAGTTTGATAGAACTGGTGAAGCCTAGAAGAAGGCTAGTAGATAGTACAGTCACAAGGATGACCTAGAGGATTACTAGGCTAACTGTAAATATGAGTTTGAGATTTGAAAGAAGAAATTCTCTAGGCTACCAGTTAACTTGATTAGACTGTACAATGTTAAGGTCATCCCAGATCAGATTAATGATGATGGAGATTTAATTCAGGACCATGACTATGAGGCTTTGAAAGATAAACCAGTTGGAGAAATAGACTCACTGGAGGAAGAGAAAAGAGAGTTAGAGTAGATCATGACTCCAGTGATTAAATACGCAAAATTGTGGCTCAGGCACAAGATTTGGGAATTGGAGAATGAGGGTGTGTAATGCACCTATTATTTGATGGGGGACTTGGAGTCTCATTCCACTACTAAGGAATTAGCAGATTAGGATCCTAAGGGTAAGACTAAGGTGAGCTCTCCCTTCAAGATAAATATTAAGGATGCTCAAGTAGACGAGGTGAAAGAGCCAAAGAAGCAAAGAAATCCCATTGCTAAGAAGAGGAAAGACATTTTGAAGACGAAGAAAGTTGCAAAGGATGAAAATGAAAAGGAAGGAAAAGAGGCTAGTGTTTCAATGCCTAAGAAAAGAAGAATAGTAAGTCTATCACAAAAAGAGAAGGAAAATTCTAGGGCAGGAGATGAAGTTAACCCACCAGTAGTAAATGTGGAAAGTTTGGGAGAGAAGACATAGGTGTACATGAGAAGATCAAGGAATCCATCTCCTAAAGATGGTATACCAAAGAAAAGTGCTCCCACAGTTGTTCCTACCACTGAGCATGATAATATCCCTTCTTCTCATGAAGCTCACAATACACCAAATGAACCCAAAGATGTTGAAGATTATCAAGATCAAGAAGAAGAAGAATTCCAAGAGGGTGAACTCTATAGTGCTGAAGCAGAAAAAAAGGTGTTGCAGTCTCTTCTGGTGACTTATGAGGATTCACCTGTAAGAAGTGAAGATGATAGACCTCCTAAGAGAGAGGAAGTTCCAGTCAAGACTCCAATTCATGAGGAAGAAGAACATGGTAAGCGAAAAGAAGATGAAGTTGAAGAAATTCTTGAAAAACAATATTTGAATGAAGAAGAACCCAAGGTTCACCAGGATGTGGTTGGACAAGGTAGTGTATAGTAGGATGCCATAGTTCTAGGATGGTTGGATAGAGAATTGAAGAGTAAGTAGGTTGTGGTGGATGATACTCTCCCTAACTGGGATGAACTGCTCAAAAACATAGGAAAAGGAAAAACAAAGAAGAAGGCCAGGATTATTTCAAAGATTGAAAGAGACAATGCAAATAATAGGGTGGTTCATATTGATACTTTTTCTCCTGACAAGAATAAAGATGATGTGACTGGTAGTGACTACAATGTACAAACTATCAACTTAGGGACTACTTCCATGGAATAGGAAATTGAAAAATATGAAGGCTCTAGTGTTGTGATATTGGGAAGATTGAGGAAAGAGGTGCAGACCAAGCAAGAATTGAAGAGGAAGAATGATAAACTTAAGAAGTATCTACAAGACTTAATGAAACCCTTGCAATCCATCAGCTCCTCATCATCCGCTGCAAGCTTCCTGCCATAAGAAACAATAATTGATTTGGAGAGAATGAAAGCTACTACTTATGCCACAATGAGTTGGTTGTAGGGAGTGCAAGCTAAAGGAGATAATGCTATCAGAGACATCCTTTCAACCAGTAGAGTGGCTATGAGGTCAATAGATTGGTTAAGGAATGTATTAGCTTAGGATAAGGAGGATGTGGATCTCTTGCTGCAAAAGACCAAAATCATCATGGAATACACTGAGGATTAACTAGTGAGTGATGGAATTCTTCCTTCCTCTAAAGCTACAAAACCTTGGGAATGGTTTGAAGTTTTGCAAATAAGGCAAAGGGTTTTGAATAAGGTGTATAAGCAAAGGAAACAAATTGATGACACACTAAATGAGATCTACAACAAATGCATTTCCTTCTTTGAGGTTATGAAAGGAAGAAATAGGTTTTCACCAAAGCATTTGAGCTTGAAACAGTTGAGAAAATGGTGGCGAGATGTGTATTCCCTCATCAATGAGGACCCAGTCACTGAACATTAGTCAAATGATGTAGCTACATACATTGCAATAATGGATAAATATCAAACCAGTAAGGTGGACTGGGATAAAATTGTCAAGTAGTCAAGAGAAGACATTAAGTCCATTGAAAGGAGAATTAAAGTATTGGCTATGCCACCTATAGTTGACTTGGACAGGTTATTTTTGATGGTGAAGGATAGGATGGGGTGAAATAAGGACAAAGGGGAAGGTAGTTAATACAATGCCTCATCAAAATTTGTGCTTCCCCATTATTTTTATTCCTCTTTTACATGCATTGGATAGAGCTATGTTGGAGATCCCAAGCCGACCTAGATGGAGTGCATGCATTTAATGCAAATTTTACTTTATTTTGAATTCCTGTTTGCTGACTTGTTTTTTTGCCGATTATTATTGTAAACCTAATTGGGCTGACATATCTTGGGGGTTTCTATAAATATGGAATTCTACCTCATTTGTAAGGGCTAGATAGTTTTATGTTGGAGAAAAATTAAGCAATATAGCAAGAGCTAGAGTTAGGAGTTAGTCTTATTTTCAAGCAAGTGTCTTAACAGAAGACTAGAATTGTTGCTACCTTGGGTGATTTAAGACAAGTAAAGACATTGTGATTTGGTGTCTTTCTTGTGTTGAATTTTATCTGGCATGGTTCCTATGATTCTATCCTTGAAGTTGCTTAAGTTTATTTGATATATTCTAGGTTTAATGTTAGAAGAATTAATAGTGTTTATGATTTGATACTTGAGGTGTTGTAGCAATCTCTAGTCCATACTTTTTGTAGCTAGCTAATTGTTAGTTGCTTTGCAAAGTTAGACTGGACTTTAAATTCACTGTGCTTAGTTCAATTATGGATGTGTGTTCATTTCGATTGCAATAGGGTCATTTTGGATGAATTTTCATAATCTGAAAATCTTTAATGCCTTAGAAGATTGCACTGTTTCTGTAAGATTGCAGATTCATTTGGGTCAAACAAGAATCAGTTTCTGAGGGATTGGTCCATTTCAAGTATTTTATCATTTGCATTGTTAATCTTAGGATTAGTGTTAAATTTAAGAATCTCTTTGAAACCCTCATCTTTTGCTCTTTCTTTCTTATCTGAGTTGGATTTAGGATTTTGAGTATCACCATATTGCTAGATCTGATAAACTTGAATTCAAAATTTTCTTGTAGTAAGGTCCCTTTATGATTACCAACATTATAACCATTGGGAATATATTTGAGATTAGAGACGGGTGCTTTGGGTGATTGTGATGGTCCTAGAATGGTAATTCAGCCACCATTTCACTTTATCACTAAGTTGTTTATGCATTGTCAAGACCTGACATTAGAGACCTTAGGGTTATCTCTTGAAGCTTGTTGATAGAGATTTACCTTTCAAGAGAGATAGAATTTTAATTTTTTTTTTTGAGTTGTTGTGTACAAAAAAAATCATCAATAGATTGGCGCTAGAAGGAGGGCCTAAATAATCAAGCTGGATCAATTTCTATCTGCCATTTCTCTTGAAAGATTTAGAAGAAGAATCAAATCTACTCCAGGGGAAGAGGAATTTCAAGAGTTGCAAGCTGCTACTAGTTCAAGAAGGACTAGAATAAGGGGAGAATCATCATCCACCCAACCACTTCCATCATCCCCATCATCCTCATCTTCATCAAGTCCATCCTCATCTGATTCAAAAGTCATTCCTATCCTGCAGCCCCAATAGGCCATAAATCAACCTTTACCACCTACACCTCCACCAATGGCTTTCCTTGCCAACAATCCATCTCCCTTGATCATCAATAATTACAATGTTATGCCCTAGAAACTAGAACACTTTTGTTCTAAGTTCCATGTTAATGACCCCAATAGAACTGCTAAGGAACATGTCAAGATTTTTCACGCTTTCCTTAAAGATAGAGGAATCAATCATGAGGATGTAGCGTGTAGGCTCTTTCCTTATTCCTTAGGAGAAGATGTGTTCTACTGGTATAATCATTTTCCTGCTAGGTGTATTCATAATTGGATTGAATTGGAGACTGCATTCCTGCAAATGTTTAGGATTCCCATTAGTCCAAATGAGCTTTACCTTCAGTTCACTAATGTTAAGAGAGAAGTCAATGAGCCCATAGGGTCCTTTAACAATAGGTTTCATCGCACCTATACCCGACTATAGGCCCCTTATGCTATTGATGAGGCCATTGCTTTAGAAGTCTATTACGAGGGTCCTAATAGTCTGACAACCACCTTCATGAAGTGGAGAAACAACCCTCTTACTACCCTACTTGATGCATATACATAAGTTGTAAAGGTTAGCACTGCTTTAAGACAACACTTATCTAGGCCTTTACCATCACTAGGACCCACTACTCACCCTGGGTAAGTCCTAGCTCTCAATCAGGCTCTTTCCAATCACACTCCTATCATGAATTTGATACCTCAATTACCTTTGGTTCCTCACCCCAGACCTCCTGTGAGTCAAGTTCCACCCACAATTAGCTACCCTAAAAAAAATATAAATCAACCTCTTCATCCATAACCTCATGCTAGTTTTCCCACATATCTATAGAATTCTAAAGTATTGAACCAGTCACTGAATACTAGTACTACAGTAGGATATCCCTAAAACAATGCAAAATAGCCTCCATATATAAATTATAGCAAGGAGAGATTGGATGAACTGAATGAACAAGTGAAGAAACTGAACATGGAGGTAACTTATCTAAGAAACTAGAGCAGTCAGCTCCAGGCTACTCAAAGAAGTGTGCAGTCTAATCATAATAGGGAAAATTAGTAAATTCAACAAGGAAAGCATTTTGATAGGGGACAACATTTTGAAAGAGGACATAATTATGATAAAGGACAATCTTCAGGCCAAAACTTTGAAAGGGGGCAAGCTGGTGGACAAGGGTTTGATAGGAGACAACCAACTAGACAAAACATAACTTGGAATACAAGGCCTAATAATGGAGGTGTCCCCACCCCATTGGATCAACCAGTCAATCAAGAAAAGCCTCCAAGTGGTGTATATTTAGCTGAAGCTACTTTATCAGGATGGTGTAGGCTCCATATAACAAGTCAAAATTTTGAGTTAGACTATACAAAGTTCCAGACAGTAGCTTCAATCTTTTAGTATGAGGTGAAGAATAATGTAAGTAGTCAGGAAATGGTGTCATCTACTCCCTATGATTCATCAGTGTTGGTGCTCAATCATGCTTCTTTTCCATAGAGCAAGGAAAATGTTCTTGAGGAAGAATCAAGCCAACTTAAGGAAGAGGTGGATCAGGTGTGCAATGGAGATGAGATTACATAATTGTTTGATGAAAATATTATGAATGACAATGGCTCTATAGATAAAGAAACTTTTATTGAAGAGGTGTAGACATTCCAGTGACCTATTAAAAACTATGATCTAAGGGATCTGCCACACAGATGTCCATAGGATAGAGGCCCCTTCACCAATTTTATTCCTCCAAACAACTTCACTATACCTCCAGATCCCAATGCCAGCAATAATCCAACATACCCTCATGTGTCTAGGTAGTACTTATCTAAGGATCAAGGACCAATGGATCTTTCAAAAGGGAAAACTACTGAAACAAGCAAAGACAAAGTATTGGAATAACCAAAAGAAGCTCCTGCTGATCTGAGTGCAAAACAACTAGCCATATATGTTGTAGAAGAACTCAAGAAGCTAAAGATAAGTCTCTCTGCATTTGAATAATTGAGAGTTCCAACCTTACAAATGTAGTTCTAGGAGCTTACAATGCAAGTTCAGTATCACAAGATAAATTAGTCAGTGAGAGTGTCAATAAAGCATCTAATTTCCAAGTAGTAAAAGTCCAAAATCAGACTCACATACCACCTAGATATAAAGGGAAAGAGAAAGATAAAACTCAATTTTCTTAGGTTGATACTCTGTTAACTCTGTTTCAGGGGAAAATGGACACTCCTCCATTTCTAATCTTTGTCCATAGAAATTACACAATTGCTTGTTGGATTTAGGTGCCTCTACCAATGTCATGCCCTTTGGTGTCTGTAGAGATTTAGGTATTACCCCTGCTGAATCCCAAAAGAAAGTTACTCAACTAGATAGAACTGAAGTTAATGTTGTAGGGGAATTAAGCATGATTCATATGTAGGTTGCCTCTAACCCTAGAATTTAGCAAGTCATTAATATAAAGGCAATGGATATACCTAATGCCTATGGTCTGATCCTGGGAAGAGATTTTACTAGAGCTCTGAATGGATATGTATCAACCGACCATTCTCATATGTGGCTTTTGTTAGCTCTCAAAAACACAGGAAGAATACCTCAAGAGGTTGCCAATCTCTTGATACATTTTAGGGTAATAGACAAGGCCAAATGGTTTAGACCTTCTCTTCAAGTGCTACTAGACCTAGGTGGGTGTACCTATATGAATGAGGCAGACTTGACTTACACTTATTTCTTTCAAAGTATTTTACCCATAGTGGCAGATGGGAGTGGATAAATAAAATGTAATTTAGTATATATTGTATAGTAATATTAAAGCTAAAACCTAATATGTTCAGTTAACAGATGTAAAAGTGAGTAAAACTAAATGATGAAAAGTAGAGACTAGTGCCTTAGTGGGTATGTGAACTCAAATGAGAAATCTAAAATGAGTAACTTCTTCCTGGTAAGTATTCTAATTGTTCGACATATATTTTAGTTTATAACTTGTATAAACATGCAAGAATATGACTTCCAAGTTCTTCTTAATGATCCAAATGAACTTCCCTGATTACTATGATCAACTAAAAGGATTTAATCTTTTATTGAAAGAACCAATTAATCAACCATACAAATACATCAAATTTGTATCGATAAATTGAATATAAACTTGTTATATCAATTTAAATAACTAGAAAACATCAACCTTGGAGAAAAATTCAGTAATACTTTCAATGAACACAACAAACAATTGATACCAGAAATACACCACCACATTAAATGATTTTCATTGATATCTCCATAATTTTACACATGCATCATAGTCTCATAGTATGACATTCTAATCTACTGTATCTTTCTTCTACATTCTATCTTATCTTCTTCTATTATTTCCCTATTTCACTACCAACACGGATATTTATACATAAAATACTCAAAATGACGCGTCCTTTCAGAAATGTCATATATTTAAACAACAATAGATTAAAAGATAATCAGGCTCTGTTAAGCCATAAATGAATTTTAGATAGGTGATCCAAGTAATCCCAACGTTCATGCATATATGCATCTCCTACTGTATTCTAGATCGTGATCTCCATTCTTACCATCTTCTCATTTTGCTCGCATGCCTCATCCAATGTTGTGTCTTCCATGGTAGCTACCTTCAGGATTTCATGCAGTATTGAATCACTTTCACTTTTCCATCTAGCCATTTCTTTTAATTCTCCTTTATCATCAAAGAATGTAGTCAATCCTTTCCTAGTGGCATTTATCAATCCTTGCACATCCCCTCACAATTCTTTAGAGAAGTCTCGGTGCTTATTCACAAAATGATTTGTAGCTTCAATTGCTACATTATCAGAAACATCCTTTTGGTTTATTTCTTGAAACTTCTCCAGAATCCTTCCATCCATTCTTTCATGTTCTTTAAATGTAGAAAAGTTATGTGAATGTTTTCCCCAAAGCTTATTTAACCAAGTTGTTAGGCTGGCATGTCTTTTCTTAATCATTGATACAAGTGAATCATATTTCCCTTGAGAATAAGCACTTGATCCTTCCCAATGATCTTTTGACTATGAACTTTCACCATGAGTGAGTAGCTTGGTTGATTTCATTGTAACACCTAACAAATCTTTTAGGTGGTCATTTTCTCTCAACACCCTCTCATTATTCATTTTGTACATTTACCTCTCTTTAATTAACATCTCAATTTGGGCTTTGTTTAATTTTAGCAACATTGATTCCAATTTATGTAGTTGCCACAGGATCAACCTCTCCAATATTTAAATTCATTACATGCCCAAATGCTTTCTCAGTATCAATGACAATTGATTTTCTGTGAGGTGGATATAATGCCCAAATCATCAATGACCCTTCATCTGGATTGAACTTTGACCCTGTATATACTTTTGTCACCTTTTCTGGGCTAAGCTTATGTGTAGCATTGCTATCTTTCAAGAAACTATCAAAAAATAGTGCAAAATTGAGATCCAACCCAGGAGAAATCATAACACTGGCATTTTCTAACATTTTCCTCCCCTTTTCAAGGGTCATACCTACCATCTCCTTGTCCACACACATCTTTAAGTCATTCAGTAATTTTTCTTCATTACATGATGTGATATTGTCAACCCTTTCTCTTATTTATTTTCCTTTTTGTTTGTATAGGAAAGCCTTAAAATATGGAGAGTTTACAAATTCATCATCTGATACAAACGATGTGTACTCTACATGCCTTTCATCTACATCTACATTCTCTTCATCTCTCAATTCTCTGGTAGGGAAAGTGTAATGTCAAGTTCTCAATCTCAACATCTTACTTGGTTGGCCTTATGGCACATTATCCTTAGATGCCTCCTCCCCAGAAACAACAACTTTGTATCCTACAACCCTTGATTATATCTTTCGACCACTATCTCTGCTTCTTCCTCTTCCAAATTCTGGATCATATCATCAAATTGATTGGGCACATGTTGATACCCTCCAAAGTTTATCCTTATTTTAGCAGAATTAATGTACCCTTCTGGGTCAAAAAATTTTCTGGATGGTCCTCTTTTCATATTATACTACAATAACCTATCAAGGATCAAATTATATCCTTCCTTGGCTAATATAGTAAAATCACCGAAGCATAATGTACTGGGCATGAAAGCCTACTTTCCAAAGGAACTAAAATTCATAACACTGGAATAATCCATTTGTCTGACAATTTCCAAATATGCAATTCTGTCTGGGACTGTTTTAGGCAAAATGAATGGGGCATCTTCAAATCCATAAACCCTAATCATGGTAGCACCCTCCAAGCAATACCAATCCCCCTAGTTATGACTAATTGGCCTATTGAAATGCTCTGGCCAAAGAAACCTCTTTATCTCTTCAGATAAAGAATAATCACATGGATGATTGTACAATTTGTACAATCTCTTCACAAAATACTCCTCAAAGTGAACAAAACTAGAATTAGCAAACCTACTATCCTAGACAACTGTCCATAATTAAACAGGTAATGTCATGCCTTCCTTATCAAATTGAGAAATTATCATCTCCTGAGGCCACAATCCCAACTCATATACAAAATATAACACTATGTGCATCAACAATGAATAATTCCTAAGATGAAAAATAGATGCTCTGCCCTTTATTGCCATTAATCTAGAATCAATTCCCTTAAAAATGTATGAGGCATAATCAAATGGTCTAGAGTTGTGGTACTGAATATATGCTGAAATTATCATAGGCACAATTGACATATACTCAAGGACTTCCATTCCCAATAATTGACCTACCAAGAAATAAGTATACTTCATATAGGGTTCAAATAGGTCAATATGAAAAGGAGGTCCATCACTATCCTGTAGAGGAACTATTTTTCCACCTTGTCTAATCCTGTGAATTGGAAACCTCCAACCCTTATAAATTGTATCCATTCTCCTAAACTCCATTTCTAATTCTTCACAAATGATTTTTTCATTGCAAACCCCTTCCAAATTGAAAACCTCCCCTATTGCATCTTTTGATAAGTTTATTAGTGGTTTCTCGGATGTGTCACATATAGCTTTGAGTTTCAAATTATAATGGACAACCAACAATTTTACCAATTCTGCATTGAAAAATACATTAGGGCACACTAGTTTTCCCAAATTAAGCTACCATGGGTTGCATATGGGTTGCATACTGGTTCAAAATGATTTCTCCAATAATAGTGAAAGCTAAAAAACTCATACCCTCTTATTGAAGTCCAAATATCTCCTATGAGTTTACATTTATCATCCAGTTTATCTATTTATGCCCTAAGTTGTGAAAATATCTTGGCTTTAGGTCCAGAGCTAGGTAATTGGTCAATGAGGTCTTGATTCAATCTGTGTTCAGTGCCCTCATGTTCTATTTCAGTTTTCTGTCTCTTTTCTTTAGGCTAACTACTATCACCATGTTTTCTACTTTTTGATTTTCTTGAGCTAGGGGAATCCATTCCTCAAAAGCTACAGAAGTAAAATTTATAGGAACTAAGGCACAAGAACTTACTATATTTTTCTTCAAAACCTTTGGACTAAAAGAATGCCCTAGTTCTTTGTTTACCTTTCTGATTCTTCCACTATCAATTCCACACTAATGTTTCCAATTGAATTCTCCTTATTGTGCTTTGTCACGCCATTAATGTGTTAGCTGAAACACGAGTGCAGTAAGTCATTTTTTGAAACTCACATTGTCACATCATTAGTATTATCAGTGAGACATTTTCAAATCTTGGGTGATAGCTTTTAGCAATGTTCATTAAACCATTTGTCAAAACATCTTGTAGTCTCCCCGACACCTTGAAGTCTCACCGACTATTGCAAACTATATATCACTCTAATATCCCACAGTCTTATTGACATTTGGAGTCTCATCGATAGTTATCCTCCAGGTCTTATGTATATCGCTGTGACATTTTGAGTTAGGGAGATGTTCCATAGATTATTTCATGTCTCACCGAGATATATCCCTCGGTATGTTTTCTGGTCGTTGAGACATAATTACTTTCTCACCGATGAAACAACACTCAACATGACTCTCATATTTCTCTCTGATGAAATTAGTCTTGTCGATAATCAATTCATACTGCTGAGTACTTTACCCACATAATCCTATCAGCATGACATATGGGTTGATAGGACTACCTAACTTCATCCCGATAATCATCAATAGAATCCCCTTCTGCTTTGTTGGCAAGACCAAGTGAATGCTATAAGAATTCATTCCAGTGACTTTTAGTCTGGCTGATATGTCTCCTTGTGCATCGGTCGGTAAGACATATATAAGTTTGATATGACTTATTCTGATGGTGACTTTCTTGCCGATAGGATCTTTCTGTCATTGAGACAATGAATTGCATCCTGCTAATATGTGTCTACAGATGGAATCATATCAGTATGAAATTCCTAAACTATTTTCGATAGACTACAAAAGATATACATTAGTAAAAAATGCTTTATGGATTGGGGAGACCCTCACCATCTCTTGCCGATATGAATTATATAGTGAAATATTCAAGACTAGATGGATTCTATGGGACCACATGACAAATTATGGGAAAAATATTATGAAGAGAGGATTCTTGTGCTTATGGTAAGGACTTCTTTGGAAACTCATGGATATAAATAACTATAAAATTTTCAAAATTTTACAATTCTAACAGCTTCCCTGGAAGGGAGTTCCAAATCAGATCAGGATTGAGAGAGAGCCCAGGATGAAATATATGATCACAAAATATCCTAATACTTTGAATGAGATACTGATATCAAAGGTGAGCATGGGTAATTACATACTTGTGGCCCCTTGTGAGGAATCTGAAGTGGTGGAAATCCTTATGCTACATGCTACACCTATTGAACTCACAACTAAATCTAGTGGTACTGGAGCCTTGGTGGAACCAATAAGTGATGATGTTCCTAAAGATCATCAACTCAGCTTGTTGGATAGTTTCCAAGAATTCATTCAAAAGTGTATTGAAGATCATATTCATTTGCTTAGAGGAATGAATTTTGGAGAATTAATTTTTTCCAAATTGGTGTAGAGTTCACAATGCCTCCCACTCTAAACTGGACTATTGCTTGTGCCAAGTTCCAATAGAAGAAGTGCGGCAATGTATCAACCCTACTCCAGCAGTCAAACTTAATATCCAAAATATTCAAGAGGATACTAAAGGGAAGAATGTGATGCTTTCTGAAGAGCCCTCTAGTAGTAATAGTGTAAGAGGTGCAACAAGGAAGTCTGTAGTTGCTGGTTGTTGGACCTTAAGATTTGATGGATCTAAATCGAAGCAAGGAGCTGGGGCAGGATTTGAGTTAATCAGTCCAAGAGGTAAAACTTTCTTTGGTGCTCATAGACTTCAGTTTCATTGTACTAATAATGTAGTGGAGTATGAGGCTTTGATTCATGGGTTGCTTATGGCACTAAAGAAAAAGGTTAATATTTTGCAAGTCTTTGGGGATTCTGAGTTAGTGGTAAAACAAGTCAGGAGGTAGTACTCATGTCATGATAGAAGGATGACCAATTATAGGCATAGATTATGGGACATTATTGAAGGATTCAATGCCTTCAACATTTAGTTGATACCACATAATAAGAACCAAACAACAGATTCCCTTGCTTAGACAACCAGTACTTTACAACCTTTGTCTCTCTCTAGATTGAAGAAATTTACTGTGGAGTTGATGCCAGTGCCTTCAGTACTTGACAAGGTTACTAATTTCTAGGTGTTTGAAGATGATAAGCATATTTTGGATTTTATAAAAAATTCAAACGTCTTTGCTTCTCAAATTATTGATGAAACTAAACCCCAAGAAGCAGAGATAGATTTAGAAGGGGTGATTAATTTGAAGACTAATACTATTCCAAGAGGAATGGTGCAGCTAGAAATAATTTTTGATCTGGACAAGGTTAGAGATCAAGATCAAGATGCTAAGAAGGATTCCATTAGTGGACAGTGTGAAATTTATAACATGGGAACTCAAGATGATATCAAGGATGTATTCATTGGCAAAGCATGTACTCCAGAGTAGAGGAAAGAAATTATTGATGCATTACATACATATCAAGATGTAATAGCTTAGAGTTATGAAGACTTGAAGACATGTGACACTTTGATTATAACTCACAGTATCCCTTTGAATCTAGGAGTAAGACCCTTCAGGTAGAGGCAAAGGCCAATCAATGCTTTACTGGAGCCCATAATTCCAAAGGAAGTGCAGAAGTTGTTGTCGGCCAGAATTATATTCCTAGTTAGACATTCAACCTAGGTTGCAAATCTGGTTCCTATGAGAAAGAAGAATGGGGAAATCAGACTATGTGTGGATTTTAGGAACCTTAATAGAGCCTCAGAAAAGGAAAATTATTCATTCCCTTCATTGGATGAAGTACTTCATATTGCTAATGGGTCTCAAATGATGTCTTTCCTCGATGGCTACTCTAGATACAATCAAGTTATGGTATAGTATGAAGATGGGCATAACACTGATTTCACCACAAAGTGGGGTACTTCCACTTATAGGAGGATGCCCTTCAGTTTGATCAATGTTGAAGCTACGTTCTAGAGAGCTATGAACATTGCTTTTAAGGACATAATTGGAAAATGCATAATTATTTATATGGATGATCTGATAGTATTCTCCAAGAAGCCAGGTGATCACATAGCAGATTTGTGCAAGGTGCTTTAAAGGTGTAGAGAATTAGGCATATCTCTTAATCCAAAAAAATGCATCTTTGGAGTTACTAAGAGAAAATTGTTGGGACACATTATTTCAGAGAAAGGAATTTCTATTGATCCTGAATGAGTGGAGGCTATACTCAAGATCCAACCACCTGCTAGTAAGAAGGAGATGAAATCATTCTTTGGTAAGATCAACTTTGTATGTAAGTTCATCACAAGATTTGTTGAGATAGTCAAGCCATTGACTGCGATGTTGAAGCAAGAAGCTAAAGTTGAATGGAGTGTAGAAGCTAGAGAAGCATTTGTAGAAATCAAAAGGGCCATTGTTGAGGCCCCAATTTTGGTGAGTCCTGATTATGCTGAGCCATTTTACATATATTCATTTGCTTCCGATCACTCCTGTGCTGGAATGTTGACCCAAAAGTATGATCAAGGGAATGAGCACCTCATAGCATTTATGAGTGCACCACTAAAATATGCAAAAATAAGGTACCCAAGTGTGGAGAAGAAGGCTTATGCCTTGGTCAGAGCTATGAAGAAATTCAGGCACTATATTCTCAGGAACAAGGTCTTTGCAATAGTTCTCGATCCTACAGTCAAGCTGTTGTTGATGAGAAATGAGTTGGGAGAGTGCCGAGCTAAGTGGGTGACTATGTTGGAGGAGTATGACATTGAGATTCAACCCATGAAATTGGTAAGAGGGCAAGGGCTTACGAGAACAATGACAGAAATGGGCCTTGACCTTATAGCCCAACATTATAATCTTGAAGATGTTTCTCCAGGGGTCTGGTATGATGATATCATTCATTATCTTTTGAATCAATAGTGTCCAGATCACCTTAATACTTTATAAAGAAGGGAATTGCATTTGAAGAGTGACAGTTTCATGCTAAAGGGAGATGTCTTATACAAAAGGAACCATGAAGGTGTCTACTTAAGATGTTTGGGACAACAAGAATCTGAAAGGGTCATGGAAAAATTTCATGACAGATATGGTACTAGCCATGGATCTGCACTGTCCACTACAAATTAGATTCTGAAGGATGGTTATTATTGGCCCACGTTGTTCAAGGACACACACAATCATGTCAGAACTTGTCATATATGTCAAACTGCAACAACCCGAGAAAAGTATGCAGCACTCCCACTTCAACCAGTCTTTGAGGTAAAACCCTTCGCATAGTGGGGAATTGATTTCATAGGTCTGATCAATCTACCTTCTTCTATAGCTCATAGGTATATTCTTACTATTACTGATTATTTCACGAGATGGACTGAGGCTCTTGCATGCAAACAGTTTACTTCTGAAGTGGTAATAAATTTCATCTAATCAGGTATTATTAATCGCTTTGGATGTCCTATGTCTTTGGTTTGTGATAATGGTCTTGCATTTGCATCATTGAAATTATCTAACTGGGCCTTTGATCATGGAATTATAATTACATTTGCATCCAATTATTACCCTCAAGTTAATGGTTTGGCTAAGTCCTCCAATAAGAACCTCTTGATAGTCATTTGTAAGCTATTAGAAAGAAACCCTAAGGAATGGCATACCCAGCTTTAGTTTGCCCTTTGGGCAGATTGTACAAGATACAAGACTTCCATAGGAACATCCCCTTACCATCTAGTTTATGGGCTAGAACCTATGTTTCCCATTCAGTTAAAAATACCCACCCTGCAATTCATTAATGAATATTATGATGAAGGGGATAAACCAGAAGCCAGACTTGCTAAGTTGTTACACCTTGAAGAGAAAAGGGATGAAGCCCTTGAAAATTTTTCCAAACATCAAGGTGTAGTAAAAAGGTGGTTTGATAGGAGAGCCAAGGTAAAAACCTTTAGAATCTCTGACATGGTTCTCTATTGGGATAAAGCCCATGACTGTAAGGGAGAGCATGGAAAATTTGACAAAATCTGGCTTGGACCTTATAAGATTTTAGAGATCCTGGGAGATAATGCTTTTCGCTTGAAAACCCTCACTGAGGAAGACATCCCATTGCCTATCAATGGGAAGTACTTGATGCATTATTTCCAATCTTGAGTTGTTTACAACTCCTTTCTTGTACATAGTTAAAATAGGTGTCTTCTCTATTTTCTTTTCTTTGCTTTGGTTAGAGTAGGTTTCCCTTTCTACTTTGTTTTGTTTGTTGTTTTTGGTTAGTTTAGGTTTGCTTTTGGTTTGGTCTACTTTTGCTTTATTCTTGCTTTGGGGGTTTTCTTGTTTTCTTTTGGGGTATTTTGCATCTGCATGACAATCATATTATTATCTGGGACTATTCTAAATATTTCTCTTACAAACTTCAATCATTTTTCTAGAGTCAGTTGGTGAAGGTCTTTTATTTAGATGTCACATGTATTTAATGCTATTAGTGGATGGATCACGGATGGGTTAAATCTAGAATGTATTTGGGTCTTATATTTATACATAGATCATTTAAAATTCCAAGGTTGCATGGGGTCCTAATGAGGTTTTCTTAGGTGAAAAATATTATATTCTGCTTCAGTGCCACTATGATTCTCAGCCCTGAGTGTGAACTTCACTGTTCATAGGTTGAAAAATTAAAAAAATGATGAAAAGAAAGAAATATCAAAAAGAGAGAAAAGAGAAAATATTGAAAATCAAAAGAATGAATTCAACTTATCAAGGAGTATCCAAGTATCTCTACTAGGGCTATGGATGCTTGGCTGGTAGTAGAGCTATGCTTAGGAGAACCACAATGATAACCTCGTCGGGGCTATGGATGCCTGGCTGGCAGTAGAGATATGCTTGGGAGAACCACAACGATAACCTCATCGGGGCTATGGACGCCTGGCTAGCAGTGAGGCTCTATCTAGACTACTTTTGGAGTTAGAATCTTTATGTAGCCTAGTCAAACTAAATTTGGTTCCTATTGTAACTAAGGAAAATGGGAATGAATACATATGCACACACTTAGACCCCAGTACAAGAAAGGTTTGCTTGTCTATGATTTTTGAAGCTCTGCCTAATTGGTCATCTAATGTGAGGATTGAAAGCAGAGGTTTTGGGTTCTTGATTCTAGTTTGTCACTGAAATTCTCTGGAGCATTTCCCCAATGGAGTCGCCATTTGTTGTGCAGTTTTCGCACACACGCCCCGCTGAAAGTGGGGACCCTCTTTTTCTTTCATTTTTTTTGGTGCTTTGGCCCTTTGATCTTGATGAATTACTTTCTTTGGCATGAGCTCGAATGTTTATCTTTCCTGCATTAATGATCCTTCTATGGCATTTATTGAAAATCTTAAGTTTTAGACTCATTTCATATTTTTTGTTGTTCTCAGGAAAATCCTCTCTAGGTGGAATTCCCCGAATGATTTGAAAACCCAGTGGGGGCTGCTTTTACACTATGATCTAGAAAATTTGAGACCTCACGGAGTTTCGTGTTGGCCAAATTTTTCTAAAGTTCTATCACCTCGTCAAATTCTCAGGTTTGGTTTGGGTTGTCTTGTTGACTACATTAAATCTTGATTTTATGATTTATGCAGCATGTATTTAATCAATTTTGAGGAATTCTTGTGCCATTGAGTTTTATCATTTATCTTCTACCAATATAAGGGGATTTATCTTGAGTGCCTGGCTCGATTTGGCATTTGGATTTGTGGATTCCTAGATTTGGTGGTGAAATTATTGGGCATCATCATAGTTGTCTATTCGCTAAGGTGCCAAAGCTTGCTACCCATCGTTGTTTTAATCAAATTCACTTCATCAATGGTATGTATTCATCACCTTCCTTTGGATTTTTGAATGTGACTAATTCCTTGGCATCTTGAGTATGCTTGGAGTCAGGATTTCTATGTGTTTGGCATTGAGCATCTTGAAGCTAGGGTTATTCATTTTTGCTGGATTGATGACCCCAATTGATTTTGTGAGCTTGTTTTCAGTTTCACTATGAAGTAGCTTGCTTGTGTAGGCCATGAAAGATCTTTTTTGGAAACCTAGAAAAATGAGTAAGTTGAGTCCAAGCTAATTTTGTGTGTTCATGGCAAAATTTTAGGGTTTCGGGTTTAGGGCATCACCAATTCCTATCAATCTGTTTTGGAATAAGTGTAGAATTTAAAGATGATTTGTAAGAGGCTCAAATCAAGCTAGCTTCAAGCCTCAGGTCCTTAAATTTGTGATCGTTTGATCAATTTGAGTGAAGTCATGAAGATATGTTGACATTCATAATTTTGAAGCCATCGCAAAATTCCTTAACTGTCGGAATCCCCTGATTTTCAACCCTTCCTTCATTTTCCCAAAGATATGAAAAACCCAGAATTGCGCCTACCTCACGAATTTCCTCTCCCTACGGATTTTCCTGAAAGTCCCACAATTTGAATAATTGGAGAGATAAATGGATTGAATGTGGTGTGTCTTGACATTTCATGGTTAATTTGAATAATTAGAGAGATGGTTCATGCTTCTTTTCTTCATTTGGATGATCAATTTATGATATTTATGCCATGATCATTAAAATTCACCTAGCATGGAATTCCTTGAAATTTCTCTTTGGCTTAATTTCCCCAGATGACTGAAAATCCCAGATTTCTAAGAAATTGTTCCTTATGATGATTGAAGGGATTTTAATCATGATTTTTGAATTGATGAATGACAAACATGCTATTTATGATGAGTTGACCTTGATTCTAATGTAGTAAAGAGGATTTATTGTGGTCTCTTATCGATTGTAGGCCGAATCAAGTAAGGCAATTGCAAGTGGAACTAGGAGCAAGCAGATGGATCAGGGTCCTGAAGGATCTTCAGTCTCAGAAGCAGAAAGGATAAAAATTGATGTAAAGAGTAAGGTTCCTGAGTCTATTATTTCCTCCATCTGGACTGAAGTAGGTGGCACTAATGTAGGTTGATGGGATTATGAGGAATTCAAGACAAGAATGGAAAAATAGGACCCTCCATTATTGGCAAGAAGGTTGATGGAATCAAGATTGGCTCATGTGGCTGGTTTTCCTCCTATAATTTAGTGCTATGAGTTAGTGCTTGAATGTGCTAGACATTATGACAAAAGTACAAAAAGAGTGATCAGTCTTGAAGGTAGGGTGTTGGAAAACTTTTCTCCTATATCTGTGGCACAAACCTTTGACATGCCTGACATATCTCATGCGGTGGCTCTAGACTTGGAGGTTGCTAAAAATTATTTTGAAGATGATTCAGGAAAGGCTCTATAGGTGGTCAATTCTTGGTTGGAAAAACCTAAGCCCCACATCTCAAAGCTGCCAAATCAATTATTTAGGGAAAAATTCAAATCAGAGTACTATGATTCTATCACATTACTTAGCAGGGTAATAGGTTTGAAGACTACAGGAGTTTTTGAAAATTGGATGTTCCTTGTTATAGTGAGGATAGAGTAGAAGACCGATTATCACTGGGCATGCATTATAAGTGCCATGATACATGATCAACTATGCAATGTCTTGTAAACTAAGAGCTTCACAATGACTTCTTACTTGGTTTATGCCTTGGCTAGGTTCCATCCATATAAGGGATTCAGTACACGAGGAACCTTTGGGCAGGATGTAATCTATGAGGTCTATCCATAGCTACATCTGGGAAGCTCAAGCTATAGAAGGGTGAATGATGCATTCGCCATGTACATCACTCGGTTGCTCCAAGGTGTAGAGCATGTTAGAATATCTAACAATGCTAAGGAGTTGATCAAAAGTTATGCGGATTGGTTTATATAGTTTCCCACCTTTTCTTACATAAGGATAGATGGTTTCCGGAGGGCCCCTTATAGAATTCCTAGGTATCCCACTGATCACCTGATACTCCTGGAAGTCACAAGGTAGATATGTGATTTTGATGCCATAGTGAAGAAGGAGAAGTATAAAAAAAGATTTGGCAATGACTTTCCCCTCAGGGTAGGCAGTAATGAGGCTTGTCCTTCCATACATACAACACACTTTTTTAAAGAGGAGATGAGTACTCTAGGCCTTTCTTTCCATTCTAAAAGGTCCAGGTTTGACAAAACTAGTGAAGCCCAGAAGAAGGCTAGTAGAGAGTACAGTCACAAGGATGACCTAGAGGATTACTGGGCTAACTATAAAGATGAGTTTTAGATTTGAAAGAAGAATTTCTCTAGGCTACCAGTTAAATTGATTAGAATGTACAATGTTAAGGTCATCCCATATTATATTGATGATGATGGAGATTTAATTCAGGGCCATGACTATGATGCTGTGAAGGAGAAACCAATTGGAGAAATAGATTGGCTGGAGGAAGAGAAAAGAGAGTTAGAGTAGATCATGACTCCAGTGATTAAATACACAAAATTGTGGCTCAAGCACAAGATTTGGGAATTGGAGAGTAAGGGTGCACAATGCACCTATGATTTGATGGGGGACTTGGAGTCTCATTCCACTTTGCTTTCCTAAATATTATTATTTTGCACATCTTTTTTGCAATAGCTTTTTTTTCTGATTTTCTCTTCTGTGGAAGGTCATTTTCTAGTTTGCATTTCAGATCTTGGTTTCTAACATGGTATCAAGCCTTGATTTGCAACCCCTTCTCAGAATTTTTGAGAAAATCATTGCAAAGTAGTTCGGGATTCCTCGAGGGTTTCATACCTTGAGATTGTCTCTCTATTTGGGTGCTCTTGCATGGTTACTTTCGATGCATTTTGGAGGAAATCTGAGCTCATTTTTTAGTCCAGGGCTATCGAAAAAGTCAAGATAGATTTTTGTTTCACCTAAATCTGACATTTTATGCCAGAGTTATGAGGGTTTGATGATTTGCCAGATTTGGGAGTTGTGAAGCTTTTCGTGCATTTTTCAGGCAGATCAGACATTGACATCAGATCCAGGGCATCTAAGGGATGAAAAATGATTTATAACTTGCCTATATTCAGCATCGGCTATTTGTGAGGCAAATTTTTTTTTACCCAGTAGGGCGTACAACCTGCCAAGTATAGGGTACAATATATTTGCAGAAAAAAATATATAATTTTTTTATATCTTCTGCAATTTTTTTGAATCAAGCCTTAAATATTTTATGTGGGGCATATGTTATTCATTTGGTGGAATTTTTATTTGTGGGGTTTAATTTTAAATGGGGGGTTGTGCAAAAATATTTTTGGTACCTGTAGTAGCTGCGTCTGCAGGCTGCAGGTCCCATACCTTGCATGGGCCCCTCAGGGCATGGGACCCCTGTTGTCGGCGGTGGCTTCAAAGCCTTGCCGTAGACATTCTACCACCAGTTCGACCATGTCTCCTGCCTCTTTTCTGCCTACCGGTTGGTGCCTTCCTCCTCAGCCATCGAAAGTGAAGCCTCCACCATGCCACTAGCGGCGCCTCCTGCCCACTACCTTCCCACCACCCCCTAGTGGCGGGCTCTTCTTTTCCATTTCTTTTGCACTGCAATCACATTGAGGACCTGCCGCTAGTGCCCAAGGGTTGGAATTTTTCCCCCATTTAGCCTGTGAAGTACCTGAATTGCCCTCTTATAGGCCTTTTTTTCATTTTATCATAACTTTTGATCCCAGAGGCGAATTTTTTGAAACGAGATATCACTGGAAAGCTGGCAAGCCCAATTTTTTGATGGTGTTGTTTGTTTTCAGATATTTTTCTTTTTGATGGGATATTTTTTCCTATTGAATTCAGATGTTCATATTTCACTCCGTAGGGCATATCTTTTGACTTGGTGATCATTTTTTCATCATTCTTGCGGTGTTGGAAAGTTGGTTTAGTCCTCTACAAAAATATAAGGTCTATTTTTATTTCATGTTTATGCATTTTTATCATTCTCTCCATTTACAATCATTGGGTTATTGTAATAAATGAAATGAGATAAAGTTCCATCAGGGGGGTTTCTTGAATAATAATCTAATTAGAGTGTGCATGCACTTTGATCTCCATCTTCATCTCTATTTTTTGACAACTCGCATGGGTTATCTAGTTTCTTAGTTTCTTTTTGCCACATCTTTTCTTGCTTGACACATATCATATTCATATCGGTTCACACTTTAGATTGAGAGTTTATGTTTCTTAATCCACATTGGTTCAGATCTTTCTTAGTTTGAGGGCCATGTTTTTATGGTCAATGTTCTAGAGTCTTTATGGTACTCATTCCCATGGAATATTTTTAGTCTCAGCTTGGCATCGGCATCGAGATACATAGTTTCCAAATTCTGTCATCATTTCATCTATTGTTGCTTCACAAATTCTAGGGTTGTTCCAGTTTGTGAGTTTTCTAGTGTTTCGTGGCATCAAGTCTGTTATCACATTATTATGATTCTGATTTGGTTTCTTGTAGATAGAAGTATCTTTCCTTGCTTTTCAGATTGTGGTTCTAGTGTTCTTCCAGTGCTTCTTTACAACCGCCACCTCATTGTAGGGGGGTTTTGTCCCATTGGGTTTTCCTTCTCTACCTCATTATTGCATTTGTACATGGGTACCTAATCAAGCCTTGTTGCCGGAACCCATTCATGCTTTCTTACATTCATCTTAGTTTTAGGTGCATGATTTTTTAGTCTCCCTAAGTTTCACTTATAGGGGGGTGTTAGTGTAATTAATATTTAATTACACTTGCATAACTTTACTTAGGTAATTATTTAATTCCTAAGTTAGTTATTGTCATCCTTATCTTGTTGAGCTATCTTGTTACTCAAGATAAGATTAGGGTTATGCATTTTTTCTTTTATAAATCAAATCATATCTTGTAATTATGAATTCCTGAATAATAATTATTTGTACGCCTTTTTTCAATAGCTTTGCTTTTTCTAATTTACTCTCCTATGGAAGGTTATTTTTTGGTTTGCATTTCAGATCTTCGTTTCTAATAGAAAAAAATTTCTAAGATGAAGAAAGTTGCAAAGGATGAAACTAAAAAGGAAGGAAAAGAGGCTATTATTTCAATGCCTAAGAGAAGAAGAATAGTAAGGCTATCATAGAAGGAGAAGGAAACTTCTAAGGTAGGAGACGAAGATGACCCATCGATAGTAAATTTGGAATGTTTGGGAGAGAAGACATAGGTGTACATGAGAAGATCAAGGAATCCATCTCCTAAAGGTGGTATACCAAAGAAAAGTGCTCCCACAATTGTTCCTGCCACTGAGAATGATAATATCCCTTCTTCTCATGAAGCTCACAATACACCAAATGAACCCAAAGATGTTGAAGATTATCAAGATCAAGATGGAGAAGAATTCCAAGAGGGTGAACTCTACAGTGTTGAAGTAGAAATAGAGAAGGTGTTGTAGTAACCTCTAGTGACTTATGAAGATTCACCTATAAGAAGTGAGGAGGATAGACCTCCTCAGAGAGAGGAAGTTCCAATCAGGACTCCTTCACCAGTTCATGAGGAAGAAGAACATGGTAAGGGAAAAGAAGATGAAGTTGAAGAAATTCTTGAAAATCAAGATTTGAATGAAGTACCCAATGTTCACTAGGATGTGGTTGGACAAGGTAGTGTACAGTCAGATGCCACAGTCCTAAGATGGTTGGATAGAGAGTTGAAGAGTACGTAGGTTGTGGTGGATAATACTCTCCCTAATTGGGATGAATTGCTAGAAAAATTAGGAAACGAAAAAATAAAGAAGAAGGCCAGGGTTGTTTCAAAGATTGAAAGAGATAGTGCAAATAATAGGGTGGTTCATATTGCTAGTCCTACTCTTAACAAGAATAAAGATGATGTGACTAGTAGTGACTATAGTGTACAAACTATCTACTTAGGGCCTACTTCCATGGAACAAGAAATTGAAGAATATGAAGGCTCTAGTGCTGTGATCTTGGACAAATTGAGGAAAGAGGTGTAGACCAAGCAAGAATTGAAGAGGGAGAATGATAAACTTAAGAAGTATCTGCAAGACTTGATCAATCCCTTGCAATCCATTAGCTCCTCATCATCTGCTGCAAGCTTCCTACCACAAGAAACAATAACTGAGTTGGAGAGAATGAAATCTACTACTCATGCCATAACAAGCTAGTTGGAGGGAGTGCAAGATAAAGGAGATAATTCTATCAGAGACATCCTTTCAACTGGTGCAGAGGCTATGAGGTCAATAGATTGGTTAAGGAATCTATTAGCTCAGGATAAGGAGGATGTGGATCTCTTACTGCACAAGACCAAAATCATCATGGAATACATTGAAGATAAATTGGTGACTGATGGAAGTCTTCCTTCCTCCAAAGCTATAGAACCTTGGGAATGGTTTGAAGTTTTGCAAATAAGGCAAAGGGTTTTGAAGAAGGTGTATAAGCAAAGGAAACAAATTGAGGACACCCTGAATGAGATCTACAACAAATGCATTTCATTCTTTGAGGTTATGACAAGAAGAAAAAGGTTTGCACTAAAGCATTTGAGCTTGGAATAGTTGAGAAAATGGTGGCGAGATGTGTATTCCCTAATCAATGAGGACCCAGTCACTGAACATCAGTTAGATGATGCAACTACATACATTGCAATAATGGATAAATATAAAACTACTAAGGTGGACTGGGATAAAGTTGTCAAGAATCCAAGAGAAGACATTAAGTCCATTGAAAGGAGAATTAAAGTATTGGCTATGCCACCTATAGCTGACTTGGACAAGATATTTTTGATGGTGCAAGATGGGATGGGGTGAAATAAGGAAAAAGGGGAAGGCATTTAATACAATGCCTCATCAAAATTTGTGCTTCCCTATTATTTTTCTTCCTCTTTTACATGCATTGGACCAAGCTATGTTGGAGATCTCAGGCCGACCTGGATGGAGTGTGTGCATTTAATTCATATTTTACATTATTTTGAATTCCTCTTGGCTGACTTGTTTTGTGGCTGATTATTATTGTAAACCTAATTGGGGTGACATATCTTGGGGGTGTGATCAAGGGAAAATCTAAATTGGTTAAAGGGTTAGCACAATAACATTAAAATTCCAATGAAATAACAAAGCACAAAGGAACTAATGTGAAGACAAAAGGGACAATGTTACCCTAAGTCTCCACCTTCCATGGTTGACCTTTGTTACACCTCTTAGCTTACAGTAAATAAAAAGTGCCCTCAGATTTATGTGAGCAACTATGACAAATGACTAAGCCCTATACAAGTGTTGAAGGATTTGCATAAAATAAAATGACCTTACAATGGACTAAGATGACAATGACTGTAAGTGACTATGACTATAACAAAAATAATAGCCTAAGTTAAGATCTGAGTATGAGAGAGACCAAGCTAAGAGAGAGAGAGAGAGCCAAATGAGAACAAAATTTCCCTTTTATAAAAACTGCAATTTTGAATGTGTGGCCAGGATGAGAAGATGACAAAAACCCTAGAATCAATGATCAAGATTAAATGTTGCTGTATGCATTAGGGTTAGGTCAAAATTAGGGCAATGTCAAGAAATGAATGGCCAAGATTGAATTATAAGATAATTCAATCAAGGGTCGAAATTAAATGAGATGCCAGAAAATAAGAATTAATTTGGAAGACAAGACTGGCACAGAAAAAGAGGTTGCTGGAGAAATTAAATAATAAAATTTATTTTCTCTAGCTAACCAATAAATAATTAAATAATAAAGATATTATTTAATTATGGAGGAATGTGACAAAAGATTATTTTTGAATTAAATGATGATTTAATTCAAAATTTCAGAAAGTAGGCTAAATTAAATAAATGAAATTTATTTAATTTATGAGGAAGAAG
Source organism: Sequoia sempervirens (assembly GCA_007258455.2). Lineage (NCBI taxonomy): Eukaryota > Viridiplantae > Streptophyta > Pinopsida > Cupressales > Cupressaceae > Sequoia > Sequoia sempervirens. The sequence goes on along the minus strand of VDFB02334532.1, from coordinate 19,906 downwards.
GCAATGAATAATTAAATATTTTAAAATAATTATTTAATTATAGTGGAAAGTGGACAAAATTAAATAAATTAGAATTTATTTAATTTTGGAAAGAAAGTGGATCTAATTAGTGACGTAATTAAATAAATAAAATTTATTTATTTAATAATCAAGAAGAAATAAATGACAAAGAGGAATTAAATAAATTTAAGAAATTTATTTAATTAAAGGGAGACCTAGGTAATTAATGACGTATTAGATAAATAAATAACATTTATTTATTTAATAATCAAGGAGAAATGAATGACAAAGGGGGGATTAAATAAATCAATAAATTTATTTAATTAAAGGAAGACTTTAGACAGTTAGTGACATATTTAATAAATAAATTAAAATTTATTTATTTAATAATCATGAAGAATAAAAGGACATGAATTAATTAAATAATTACGAATTATTTAATCAATAGTCGAATGTGAACCAAAGACATAATTAACTGTCTTAATTATGCTAGGACGAAAGTGGTAAAAATGAAGCTTGCAGGCCTAGGTCATTTTAAGTGTCTATAGGGGTTTCTATAAATATGGAATTCTTCCTCATTTGTAAGGGCTAGATAGTTTTATGTTGGAGAAAAATTAAGCAATATAGCAAGAGCTACAGTTAGGAGTTAGTCTTATTTTCAAGAAAGTGTTGTAACAAAATAATTGAATTGTTGCTACCTTGGGTGATTTAATACAAGTAAAGACATTGTGATTTGGTGTCTTTCTTGTGTTGAATTTTATTTGGCATGGTTCCTATGATTCTACCTTTGAAGTTGCTTAAGTTTATTTGATATATTCTAGGTTTAATGTTAGAAGAATTAATAGTGTTTATGATTTGATACTTGAGGTGTTGCAACAATCTCTAGTCCATACTTTTTGCAGCTAGCTAATTGTTAGTTGCTTTGCAAAGTTAGTATGGAGTTTAAATTCATTGTGCTTAGTTCAATTGTGGATGTTTGTTCATTTTGATTGCAATAGGGTTGTTTTGGATGAATTTTCATAATTTGAAAAATCTTTAATGCCTTAGAAGATTGCACTTTTTATGTAAGATTGCAGATTCATCTAGGTCAAACAGGAATCAGTTTCTGAGGGATTGGTCCATTTCAAGTATTTTATCATTTGCAAATTTAATCTTAGGATTAGTGTTAAATTTAAGAATCTCTTTGAAACCCTTATCTTTTGCTATTTCTTTCTTATTTGAGTTGGATTTAGGATTTTGAGTATCACCATATTGCTAGATCTGATGAACTTGAATTCAACATTTGCTTGTAGTAAGGTCCCTTTGTGATTACCAACATTTTCAAATTATCACTGAGTTGTTTATGCATTGTCAAGACCTGACATTAGAGACCTTAGGGTTATCTCTTGAAGCTTGTTGATAGATATTTACCTTTCAAGAGAGATAGAATTTCCATATTTTGTCTAAGTTGTTGTTGTGGTGAAAACATCATTAATAGAACATCATCATTAGAATCTAGAGAGGAGCCTTCTTTGTCTGAGTGCTCTATCTCAGAAGAGATAATCTCTATAGTTTATTCTATTGAAAGAGGGTTTACACTAGGGCCTGCACCAGAGGTTGAAGTACTAAGAATGGATTCACCATGCTCAATCTCTGATAGACTCCATGAGGTTGAGGTAAAACCCCAGGTCATAAATGAAGTCCGATGGATCAAACAATGGTGGGAAACACTATACTCTACCTTTTGAGCCCCAACCACCATGATTTCGAGAGAAGGTGGTATAGCACGTTTGACACATTCATCCTCCTCCCATGCCTCATGTGATTCAAGAGTTTGAAGTGAACAGAATGTAGATTCAATAGGCAACCTTCACAGGTGATGTATTTTATAACATAAACATCTATTTTCTTCTATGGCTCAAGAAGAGAGGTTCTTTTCGTACCTTTTTTGTCCACACTCAATGGAGGGTCACCATGTTCTCAGAATTAGGCCCTAGCTGACCCAACATCTCTGTAAGTAGTGGGCACTTTTCACCTCATCTAGACAACCTTGTCACTCTGCAATTCTTCTTTAGTGGCCAATACTCTAGCCCTTTTACCATGGCTTTCCTTCCGCATAATTTTGGGAAAAATTTAATGCACGTCTTCATTAAAAGCATCCAACTCATGAAGCAGCTTTTGATAGATGGTTTTGACTCTAATGTTGCCTTCACCGATGGCAACTAAATTCATCCAGATGGTCCATAGATCTCTTATCTAGTCATACCGATAGATGAAGTGGAAATACTATGTGTATAATGATAAAAATGGTCATGTTCCAGACCTTGGTAATTAATTAAATATTTATTATTTAATTAATTTCTTCTAAAGTCCTCTTACATATAATTAAATTTAATTAATTTAATTATATTGTTCATTCATCTTATTTTTCCTTCTTCCATAATTAAATAAATCTATTTTATTTTAATTATTTTCATATGTCCACTTACTATTTAAATAAATATATCTCTATTTCATTTAAATTAATTTTTATTACTGGCCCTGAATTTAAATTACAAATCTTTGATATTTCCTCTTCTATTTAATTTTCTTCTTCTAATTAATTAAATGTTTCATTTAATTAATTTCATAAAAGTGATTTAATTAAATAGATCTTATTTAATTAAAAATATCTTATGATTTCTTTCTAAATCCAAAATTAGGTATTTTAACCTAATTGTGCAATCTTCTCATATCATAATTAAATATTTTATTTAATTATGAGATATTCTGCTTTTTTTCAATAAAACTGATTAAAGCTCTTTTCTCACCACAAGTTTTCTTCTGCTTTTAAAAGCTTAATTAAATATTTTATTTAATTAAGAAAAGCTGAATGTGCTCCACAAATAAATAATTGATTTTTTTAATTAATTATTTATCAGCTTTTAATCTTTCTTTTATTCTTATCTTCCCTTCTTTTTCCTCTTTCATAATAAAATAGAAAAATCTAATTTTAGGGTTCTTCTATCCTCTCCTTCAGTTTCATCTTTCTTCAACCGTTCGATCTGCCAGGAATTATCACAACCGTTAATCAAGACAACCAATCAAAATCATTTAAAAAATCTATAAATACTTGTGTGAATCCAAGCATTGGTAATAGGCAATTAAGTAGAGTTCATGCACTTAGTTTATTCAATCATTTTAATTTCAAGTTTATCACCATCATCATAGCTTAATCTTGCATATCATATCAAAATCTCGTTCTTTAGGAAGACAGTTTGTTGAGCCTAGCCATACAATCTGAGAACACAAGGCTGGAATCTACAAAAACACTAAAGATAGAGGACAATAGGACGATAATAGAAGCAGAATAGAGTTTGCACTTCTTTACTCCTTTTATATTTTGTTTTATTAAATGTCTTATTGGTGTGTTTGAATATTTCATTTAAATTTCCTTTATGCACTTATTTTTCATACACACATTAAATGGCGCCCACCGTGGGGCCTATGCCCGTATTTTAGACTTCTTTCTTGCAGGTTGGCTCACAGGTTTTTTGGCATTCGGCAGCGCATCGGGAAGATTCGGAAAATTTTATTTTTGCAGGTATTTTGGCGCATTTGAAGACTGTTTCGGCGCATCTAGGAATTTCTGCGGTGCATCCGGGAAACAGAATAGCGCATCCATCACTTTCTGTAGCGCATATAGGAATTTAGTTAGCGCATATAGGAAATAGGTTAGCGCATCTTTATATGTTTTAGAAAATCTAAAAAAAAAAATTTGCATTTAGAATAGCGCATCTAGGTTCTGTTTTCGCGCATCTGAGTAACAGAGCAGCGCATTTATATTATGTTTTAGCGCATTTAGGCCACAGAATTTCACATCTGGTCCCTGTTTCTGCGCATCTGGGGGACAGAGCTTCACATCCAAACTGTAACCAAAATTTTGAGTCTGACACCTTCTGCAGACATAATTTCTTTCATTTATTTTTGCTGGGTTTAAAATGAATCAATCTAGGGTAGCCACCACACCTTTATCATGCAGTTAAAATGAACCCCATGTTTGTTGTGAAGCAAAATCTTCACTTAGAGTAAATCACTTTTGATTTTGGTGCACATAAAATGAACTTGTTTACTCTTATTGATTGTGCTTGAAAGTGGTAGGTGATTATGCTCTCACCCTGTGCAAACTAGGTGATCAGAAAACCAGACCCACTTTTCCCTGTGTAACCCCGACTCAATAATTGAAGTATCCTCTCCCCTTGCGCACTTGTGCGATCCTGGGTGCAAGAGAAACAGTTATTGACTCTAGAAATTGGGCCTGCCTTAAGGGAAAAAATACTCACCTTAAGGGATGACTCAAACCGGCAATGGAGCTAAGGCCAAGCTACCCCCAACCGGTATATAAATGTAAATCTTAAGGGAAAACCTAAGGTTGCTTGTGCGAATGTGTCATACGAACGGAGTTGTACTCCCTTAAACCCTGTTGAGCTTAACCTCTTCAGGCTAGAGTGCCACCTTAATGGTGATTAATCTCTTGCCCCATGTATGGCCACTCGAACGGGGGTCCCGAACTAAAAACCATTGTTTAGAAAGCCAAAAACCTTCTATCTGCTAGTCCAGCACCGGTCGGTGTGAAGCCTTCCACACTTTCACAGTCAATAGTAGAGGTGATCAGCTCACCATGGGAGTTTCATGGGGGTTGGAAGCTTGGTTGGCCTGAGAAGAGAGTGCACTGTAAGGGGGAGCCCGTGCAGCCAAGCTTCTGGATTCACACGCTACTAATATGGGGTTGGGGAAACCCACGTGGAGTCTAGCGGATATTGTCCTGGCCTAACCTAGGTTGTGCTTGTCTTATTCTATGTTTGGCTACAAATCAACTTTAATCAGACTGTTTGTTGTGCTTTCAAAACATTAATTCAGATAAAGGATCATCCAAGAACAAACATGACAAATTTCAGCTGAAAACTGGTCAAAACTGTCCTTAGACAAACTATTTTAGCGCATCTAGGGAAAACTGTAGCACATTTCAAATATGTTCTAGCGCATCTGTGTTCTGTTTCAGCGCATTTAGGGTATTCTGCTACGCATCTGTGCTCTATTTCTACGCATCTGAGCTATTCTACAACGCATTTGACTCTTTCTCTAGCGCATTTACCATTTTCTATAGCGCATTTAGGAAACAGAATAGCGCTTTTAGATTCCTGTCACAAACCTGAATCTCTAAGATTTTAATCCCATGTTGAGAAAGTGGAAATCAACCAAGTTCACCAAGAAATCAGTTTTCAATAGGATTAAGAAGCCCAAAACAAATTTAAGTTACAAAAAGAGTTTAGATCACAGGGAATTTCTGTATAAGAGCCGAGATGTCTTGCTCCATTATCGCACATTTCTCCATAGATACCAAGACAACATTAAGGGATTCACCGACGATTATGTTGTAGAACCTTTGGCTACCCAAGCTTATTATCAAAGATTAGCATTGTCTCAACGTCACAATCTTAATCAACCTCTTGAGTTTGAGAATATACCACAACCTTCAATTGAATATTCAACGCGTCCTAATCAAATCCTTCAGTAACCTTTGATCATATCCGAGGATTTCTTCCATATGCTTGTTTTTACAAGATCTCAACACAACAAGCTAGGAGATACATCTCAACAAGAAACTTCCACACACAACATTCAAGAAGAAGGTGAATGTGATAGTCCTCTTTTTAGTGTGAGTCGCAATCCCCTTTTTAGTGACAACAATATGGCTGATAGAGGGGAAGATTCGTTGCTTAAAAACACAAACAGGAACAAAACTCCCGTAGACAGTGATAATGAGCAAGAGGAAGAACTTAAAGAGGCGGAACAGAATCCCAAGTTTCTTAAAATCCTTGAACAGATTATACAACGTGACAAAGAGAAGTATTTTCTTTTCTTAGCAGATCAAGGAGCTAAATTTCCTAAAGACTTTGATACTGAGAAATTAAAAACCACAGAAGAAGAGCCATCCCTATCTAAATTCGCCTCCTTAGAAAAACAGTTTAGAGAAATGCAGGGAGAACTCAAAGAATTACGAGGAGGAACCGCAACCAAGAAATACACTTTGGATGACATATGTCCTTATCCTTTTGATAGAAGTCTCAACATGATTCCATTTCCTAAACACTGTGAAATCCCCAAATTTGATCGTTATAATGGAAAATCAGACCCAGTTGACCATGTTAGAGACTTTCAAAACATGACATTGGAATTTTCCCACGAAGATACATATTTATTGTGATTATTTCCTTGAAGCCTTGGAGTCAACTCTATGGAATGGTTATCTAAGATTACACCTCCTATTCGAACATTTGAGGAATTGATAAATTTGTTCATAACACAATACTCCTACAACATTCAACACCAGATCACCATGATTGATCTTTGCAAAGTTACGCAAAAACCTGGGGAATCTTTCACTACCTTTCTTCAAAGATGGAGGAGAATGTTCGCTAGGTACCCCCGTCATGTCCCTGAAAAGGAGAAAATGGTTACTTTCATCAATAGCCTCAACTCAGAAATGAGCTATCATTTAAATCTACACTGTCCACCTTCCTTTGAGAAATTGATTGAGGATGCCATCACCATCGAAAGTGCTTTGGTCAAAAGAGGGACAATAAAACTTGATAGGGACAACCCTAGCTCATCTAATCATTACAACAATCAAGACAAGTCAAAATTTTGGACCCGCAACAAGAACATTGTAAACGATGGTGTTGTAGATGCAAATCATATTACGACTAGGCCATTTGTTCTGAGCACCCCAAACACTACTCATAATAACAATGTCAATTCAGTCGCGAATCTAGGAAACAATCATCCTCCTCCAATGAACAACAATTAGGGGGCGACCAACAACCAAAACTATCGGGGAAACAACAACAACAACACTCTAGGGAATACCTCAAATACAAACTCACAACGTTTTCCATTCTTCTCCAATAGAAGAACCTTCACACCACTAGGACAATCCTTGGAATCAGCTTTCAAAGAGGTTATGGAAAAAAATGTCCTTACGTTACCACCACAACGCAATTATGAACCTAGTATAAAACCTCCATCATGGAATGAGGCTTATTTTTGTGACTATCATAGGTGCAGAGGTCATCGTACATACCAATACCAAGCTTTGAAACATGCTATTCAAGATCTCATTGACAAGGGCATTATCACAGTAGAAGGACAACAGAAATCCAATGAAGATCACCAAGCATTTCGCAACCCTCTACCAAATTATCAAAAGGGAGAGTCTTCTGATAAAAATGTGAATCAAATTGATGACAATGTAATTCGTCACCTCTATACAGATAATGAGCAAGTCAACATTATAAAAATCAAGGAAAAAGTGGATAATGGACAAGTGAATGTCACAACGAGAGCCCAAGCTAAAGTTATCTTAAAGGGTACCTCTTCAAAATCCACTGAGACTTTCCCTCAACATCAATATGACTTAGTCAACCAACTTCGAAAAACTCCGGCTCAAATCTCCATTTTAGAACTCCTAAAAATTTCCCCCGCACACAAGGAAATTTTAGACAAAGCCCTTTTTGAGATAACTGTATCCACAGATTTGGATGTGGACCGATTTCAAGCCATGATAGGACATTTGTCCTCACCCACATGCCTTTCATTTTCAGACAAAGACGATGTTTCCATGACTCATCCCCACAATTCATCATTATACTTAGAGGTCATGATCCATAAGTTCCGTGTTAAACGTGTTCTAATAGATGTAGGGGCTGGTCTAAATATATGTACCTTGAAGGTCGTTCAAGCATTAGGGTTTGCGGAAGACTCCATTGACCCTAGAAGGAAGATTACTATAAAGGCCTATGATGATGAGGAGAGAATGTCTAAAGGTCTAATCATGCTACTAATCAGAGTGGGACCCGCTATCAAAAATACCTTTTATCAAGTTTTAGATCGAGATCTTGCATACAACATCTTGTTGGGTCATCCTTGGATCCATGAAATGCAAGCTGTTCCGTCCACTTACCATCAATGTCTTAAGTTTCCATATGATGGAGAGGAAATCACTATACTAGCTGATAATTCAAACACCCAAACTTGTGCCAATGTCAAAGCTCATTAGGATACTTTGGTTCCAAATAATCGAGAAGCACTTGCTAATACTTCTCCTAAGCATGAGACACAAATCAGTCAATTAGCCAAAAGCTTTGACAAGAAACTGCAGTTCAAGGAAAGTGGAGTTGGGGAATATTCCCTTTGTCTTGCTAATCTACCTACATCTCCTAAATCACATGGAAAGCCTTCTATTACACAACAACAGATATCAGCAGCATCAACATCAGCACAAATACAAACAGAGCCCACTACCAAGTTCAATGGACAATTTGTCAAAGAAAAGTTTCCCATGGGAGATTTTGAGGATACAGTGATTCTAGATTGGCTTTATAAGGATGAAGAGGAAACAGTTCTAAATGTTACCTTACCGACAGATCAATATGGGAAAGGATATTCCATCATGCAAAAGATGGGATATGACAATGGTCCTCTTGGAAAAAGAAAAGAAGGTGTAGTTGAGCCTATCCATCTCCCAGGGCTCGCGGCATATGATAAAACTGGAATAGGCTATGATGCTACCCAATCTAAACAGTCACAAGGTAATGTTTTTACACTACAAGAAGGTTCCGACAAGAAAGAGATATGTTTGGCATAAATCCTGAATTGCATAGAAAATAATTCTGATACTGATTCTGCTGAATATGAATGGGATACCATCCACAATGATGAATTTTGGAGGGACAAAGAGGTAGATGTCATACACAAGTACACACCCATTTTAATCAAAGGGGAAGGTTCAGGATCCCAACCACAAGAATCTGAACTGCAACGCAACTATGAGTCTAGTGATACTGAGTCGGATTTTAACGAACAAGACTATCAGGAGAATAGTACCATCATTGACTTATCTCATAACTCGGATCCTACAGATAACTCTGTCTTGACCCTAACTATCGCCGATTTCACAAAACCAAATGACATGTTACCTTTAATTCACCCTGATCTCATTGACTGGGATCTGACAGAACCTATTGATATACCTATTTTTCCCAATAACGAAGCTATCATAAACTTCCTTTCTGCCGAAGGTGTCGATAATTGTTCCACTAGCAATTTTTGGTACAAAGTCTTTAATCAGGAGAGTGTCAAATCTCCTAGCCGCAAAAATAAAAATAAAGAAAAATGATCTAGTGGTGAAAACCAGAATATGGCAGTACTAGATCAAGCAAAAGATAAAATAAAGAGCATATCAGATGGTGAAAACCTTTTTGAGGCACCAGCTGATGGGACTCTTGACACTCTCCCGGAGCACTATCATGAGCGATCACCCATCTTGATCGAACCTACTAAGGAAATCAATATTGCAACTACAGATAATCCAAGGATTTTACAGCTAGCTGAATCAATGACAGATAAAGAAATCCCAGAATTCATGAACTTTCTCAAAGAAAATCAAGTTAATTTTGCTTGGTCATATGCATACATGCCGGGCCTTGATCCTGATCTAATTATGCATCATTTATCTATCAAACTAGGAGTTAAACCAGTAAAACAAAAGCCCATAAAGATGAATCCTCATGTAGCACTACTGGTTAAAGAAGAACTCAAGAAGCTCCTAGATGCAGGTTTTATAAGACCAATTGCCTATGCAGAATGGATCTCCAACATTGTACCAGTAGCAAAACCAGACAAACGTGTAAGAGTATGCACTGATTTCAGAGATCTTAACAAAGTGTGCCCAAAGGATGACTTCCCGCTCCCTAGCATCGACACTATAGTTGACTTGATAGCAGGCCATGCCATGTACTCATTAATGGATGGTTTCTCTGGTTACAAACAAATCAAAATTGCACCAGAAGACCAAGAGAAAACAGCTTTCACTTGCCCGTGGGGAACATATTGTTGGAATGTTATGCCTTTCGGCTTAAAGAATGTTGGAGCTACTTATCAAAGAGCTATGACTACGATCTTTCATGACATGATGCACACATTCATGGAGGATTATGTAGATGACATATTGGAAAAATCACACACCAGAGAAGGACACTTGGAAATACTATCTAAAATATTCACCAGATTGGAGAAATTCAAAGTTTGCCTAAATCCTAAGAAATGTGTTTTTGGGGTCACATCCGGAAAGTTGCTAGGATATATTGTTTTAGAAAAAGGAATTGAAGTAGATCCTGCAAAAATTCAGGCAATCATGCAGATGCCTCCTCCAAAGAACATCAGTCAATTGAGGTCATTACAAGGGCGGCTACAGTCCATCAGAAGATTCATTGCACAATTGGCCGACAAAAGTCTACCATTCACACATCTCCTACATAAAAATGTTCCTTTTAGATGGGATGACAAATGTGAAATGGCATTTCAACAAATCAAGCAGTACCTGATAAACCCACCAGTTCTCGTTCCACCCAATCCAGACAAACCATTGATCCTGTATATTGCTGCGACTGAGACATCTTTGGGAGCATTATTAGCACAAGAAGACCATGAAGGGAAGGAACGTGCCATCTATTATATTAGCAGAACATTGACAAGTCATGAGCTTAATTACACTTTCATTGAGAAGGCTTGTTTAGCAGTCGTCTTTGCTTCACAGAAATTTCGACATTACATGCTAACTCATACAATTAATCTTGTTTCAAAAATTGATCCACTCAAATACCTACTAAGTAAAGCATCACTAACAGGAAGGTTAGCAAAATGGGTCATGATTTTGAGCGAGTTTGACATCCACTATGTTGATCGCAAAGCAATCAAAGGACAAGTTATTGCGGATCAACTAGCAGATGCTCCTCTACAAATAGAGCACCCCTTACACATTGAGTTTCTAGATGCTGATGTTTTCGTGGCAGACTCTAAGCAGTTATGGTCCTTATACTTTGATGGTTCTTTTACTCAACATGGATCGGGGGCAGGCATTCTCTTTGTCACCCCTCCAGGACATACCATTCCTCGGTCATATAGGCTAATGTTTCCATGCACCAATAACATAGCTGAATATGAAGCACTAATCACTAGATTAAAGACAGCATTGGAATGGAGGATTACAGAGCTACAAGTTTATGGTGACTCACAGTTAGTCATTAATCAAATCAATAATGACTATCAGACTAAAGATGACAAGTTGTTGCCATCCAAGAAGATGATTGATGACTTCAAAAAGTACTTTGTGAACATTCAGTTCACACAAATTCCAAGGATTGACAATAAAGCGGCTGACGCTATGGCCACGATCGCCTCATTGATACAACTCCCAGAAAAAAGAACTCACTATGAATTTCTAGTGGAACAATTATTGACACCTGCCTATGACACACCCGAAAGCCAAATTATCTGCCACCTAGTAGGATCCGATTCACCCTGGTATGGTAAAATTTATACCTACCTAAAAGATGACACTTTACCACCTGACTTATCCCGCAACCAAAAGCGTAACTTTATCCGACAATCCTCTCGATATACCCTCATCGCTGATACCCTTTATCGCCGTGGTCTTGATGGTACTTTACTTCGATGTCTTGAACATGAAGAATCTGACAAAGCTTTACAAGAAGTTCATGGGGGCATTTGTGGTACTCATTCGAGTGGACTAACCTTATCCAAGAAATTGATTAGAATGGGCTACTACTGGCCTACAATGGAAAGGGAATCATTCACTTTTGTTAAAACATGCTCAAAATGTCAGATTCATGGGAATCTTATTCATGCTCCTGTGCAAGAACTTCATTCATTTACACCCACCTGGCCATTCTCTCAATGGGGGTTAGATCTAGTGGGCAAAATTCATCCTGCTTCTTCAAATGGGCATAAGTTCATTATCACAGCGACAAAATATTTCACTAAGTGGATTGAGGCAGTACCTCTCTCTAAAGTCACTGGAAAACAAATCTCATCCTTCATACTCAACTACATTATTTGTTGATATGGTATTCCTAATGCCATTATTACAAATAATGGTCGACCGTTCAAAAATCAGGTTGTTGATGAACTTTGTGAAAGATTCCATATTCAGCACAGATATTCCACGCCTTACTATCCTCAAGGGAATGGCCAAGCAGAGGCCTCAAACAAGACTATCCTAAAGATCTTGAAGAAAACTGTCAATGACTTAGGGAAGGATTGGCATGTTCAACTCAATCCCGCCTTGTGGGCTTACAGAACTAGTTTCCGAACATCGACAGGAGCAACACCTTTTTCCCTCATCTATGGAGCAGAAGCCATATTGCCTTTAGAGGTAGAAATACCTTCTTTAAGAGTATCATTGAAAGGTCTCATAACAGATGAGGAATACAGAGTTTCTCGACTACAAGAGTTAGAACTTCTAGATGAAAAGAGACAGAGAGCAGTTGACCATTTGAAGGCATACCAGCAGATGATGTCTCGCAGCTATAATCACAAGGTAAAACCACGTACTTTCCAGGTGGGGGATTTAGTCCTGAAAGAGAACCCATGAAATCAACAAGACCGAGAAAAGAAAGGAAAATTTGAACCAAATTGGCTAGGCCCTTATGTGGTTATTGCAGTCTACGGCTCGGGAGCATACAAGTTATCAACACCAGAAGGAGACCTGTTCGATGAACCCATCAACAGCATACATCTTAAGAAGTACTATGTTTAAGCCAGAAAAAGTCCTGAAGAAATCCAAAAAATAGTAGCAAAAGTCCTGAAGAAATCCAAAAACAGCAGAAAAAGTCCTGAAGAAATCCAAAAACATCAGAAAAAGTCCTGAAGAAATCCAAAAACAGCAGAAAAAGTCCTGAAGAAATCCAAAAACAGTAGAAAAAGTCCTGAAGTAATCCAAAAACAACAGAAAAAGTCCCTCAAGAAATATAAAAAATCAAAACAATGTCATAGGGTGAAAATCGCAAACAAAAGCAGTCTATATTGACAAGAAAAAATACAAAAAAATCAAAAGAATGTCATAGGGTGAAACCCGCAACAGGGTGGTGGCTCCATTGATTTAAAATATTGAAAAAAAAAAAGTCAAAAAGAAATCAAAAATGCAATAAATACATGATAGTGAAAATCGCAAACAGACGCTTATCCGTATCTCCATTTATTAGTTCCTATTTTGGCACTTTATCTTTCAAAGCTTCCTTTTCCGCGATCTTTTCGCATCTTAAGGTCATTAATCACATCATCCTACCGCCATCTGCGTAGAGGGTTAAAATGTCTTACCATGGCTTGATCGTTTGTACATATTCCTTTCCTCAAGTTGTGTCAATAAATGGGGCAAAAACTCAACTGGGGGCACTTAACTTTCAGAGCATACCAACACAGCTATACCATGACATAGAAATCCGAGCATGCAAACAAACAACAAATTCATGCAACCACTTTATCCGATCATGAAACACTTTTCAGCGAGATGTCATATCCTTGTCTATTGGATGATCCAGAAATTTGAATAATGAATGAAATAACAGTATTATATGTTTGACCAAAAGTTGTTTGATTTTTGATATCATTACTCTGGAGCATACTCAATGATGTACTGAACTAGAGTAGCAAGGAACAAGAATGGTTTTTCTTTTATCTGCTGTCTGGAGGTTAACACTCAATCTGATGCAAATATGTCACAGGACATGACGATCAAAGAAAATATCATTGATGATAGTTCCACATTTGCATTAGAACGGTGGTTAATCTTTGTCTGTTTATGCAATAAATGCATAGGTCATCTCGGTTCAATTATACCTCGATGCTTGTGTTCGCTTGCTATATCAAAATTCATGAAAGTTATACTCTGGTCATCGTTGGCGCTGATTTCCCCTCTGATGCTTGTACATACTTCCAACATTTTAAATGTTCTATGATGATTCAAGAAGGCTTGAAGTAGGCTCAACAAACTGATTAGTTTCATGTAGTTGCATATTCATTAGATCATTGTATATATCTGCATATTGGATTCACATCGGTGTTTTGAAAGACTAAAGGATTGCATCAACGGTTGTCATATAGTTTTGAGCTTTTGTGGAGGAAATTTGGACATTTGACTCATTGCATCCGTTCATTATTATCATTTATCATCTTTATCCTTAGTATCATCATTCTCATTCATTGATCTATCATTTCATTCTCATTTTTCATTCATCATTCATCATTTTATCATTCATTTATCATTTATCTTTTCACTTTGTCATCATTATTTATCAGTCGTTTCATCAATCATTTATTATTTCATTCCTTTATCATTATCATTTCATTGTCATCATTATCCTCATCATTTTATCCTGTCATTTATTCATTTTTACCATGATCATTTTATCAGTTTCATAGCATTTATTATTTACTATTTACCACTTTCGCATTAATGGATAATTCAATAATATTATTTATTATCCTCTTTATTTTGATTTATCATTCATTTATCATTTATCATTTCATCATTCATTTATCATTTATCATATCATCATTCATTTATCATTTATCATATCATTATTCATTTATCATTTATCATTTCATCATTCATTTATCATTTATCATTTCATTATTCATTTATCATTTATCATTTCATTATTCATTTATCATTCATCATTTCATCATTCATTTAATCATTTATCATTTCATCATTCATTTCATCATTCATCAGTTTATCATCTCATATCATTACCATTATCATTTATCACTTCATCATTTAATCATTTTCTCATTCATTTATCATTTTATCATCATTGCATTATCATCATATTACCATTTTACATATCATTTATCGTTTCATCATTATTCATACCACATTCATTATCTACCATATCACGATGCATTTCATACATGGAAAATTCAAAAATAAATTCACATCTCACATATTTACATACATCATCACAAAATCATTGCATACACATCAAAATCACTATATCATCCTACATCATAATGATTAGTCCGCACAAATAATAAAAGCATATCAACATCCATCTCATATCATAAATGCATATAAAGAACATCCATCACATAGCACACATGCATAAACATAACATCATCAGAAACATTGCCGCTGCATATCATTGCTCATCAAAATAATATAAATGTCCAAATGTCCAATGAAGCTAACAAAGTCAGAACATCATACATAAGACATGATCAAAACTCAATATATATAAAACATCATACATCACCCCAAATGGCTAACTGGTGAATGCCCCTGAAGGAGCTGGTCTGAAAGGAGGTGGCCTGCCACTCGTACCTGCATCAGGATCCCGTCGAGGCCCTGTAACCTCTCTGCCATGAGTCGATGTCCGGGATCGGGTCCTCATCCTGCTATGAGATCTGGGAAATGGCTCTCACCGCTCAGGAGGGCATAACTCCTCATTGCAAACTCTATAATACTCTGCCTCTCTGGCTGCCTCGAATCCCTCTGCAATGGCCTCTCGTAAGGGGGTACTCTCTACGGTACCCATCAGCCTCTGTGCCACACCCTCGGCCTCCAATGCTCACCGTCTAAGGGCATCCCTCTCCGCTATCAACTGTGACACCTGGGAATCCGAGGCAGGTACCTGTGCCTGTGCCTATGCCTGTGCCTGTGTCTGGGCCTGTGCAAGATGTGCTTGTAACTGCACTATCATGCTCTGAGCCTACACTAACTGACTCTGAAGCTGTGCCTGCTGCCCCTGAAAGGTTTGCACCTGACCTTGCAAAGCGTC
The DNA here is from genome assembly GCA_007258455.2 of Sequoia sempervirens. Lineage (NCBI taxonomy): Eukaryota > Viridiplantae > Streptophyta > Pinopsida > Cupressales > Cupressaceae > Sequoia > Sequoia sempervirens. The sequence goes on along the minus strand of VDFB02334532.1, from coordinate 4,250 downwards.
TATCTGTGTCTGCTGGGACGAGGATGTCACCCTAATCACTGTCTGAGGCCTAGCACTAGATCTGGACCACCGAGGAACCTATACTCTGCCGAGGCTATCTAGTCTCTGCTGCCTCTGCTCATCCCCATCATCTCCATCATCTCCATCATCTGAGCTGTCCTCCTCCTCCCCATCTCCACTCTCCTCACTCTCCTCTCCCTCCTCCTCCTCTCCTCCACCCATAGCCTGCTCCCCACAAGCCACACCTCCCTGTATCCCTGCTCCTAGCTGTGGTGCTACTCTGATCGCACGTGCCTCATCTGGCACTGTGAACCATGGAAATGGATGTGTGTGAAAGTACTAGGCATAGTCATCTGTCATCCTAGCATCCAATACCTCTAGCCTGTCCACCCATACCTCAGGCTGTAAAGTAGAGTACTCTGTATATGCTGCCTGGTATGGAATGCATGGCCTCCATCCTACATCCCCCTTACGCCGCCCATAATGAGCAACGCCCTGGGGCATCCCCTGTGTGAAACCAAACTGTCTCAGAACCTGTAGTGCCAGAAACCTCTTAATAATAAAGGGCATTCGCCCTATCAGGTATCGTGGTCTGCACACAAAAGGCATCTCTAACTGATCTGTTGCCCATGACTCGCAATCTGTGTAGCACCTCCATATCACCGCATCCACATCATCCAAGACTCGCCGCCAGTACTCTACCTTGCCCAGCCTCTGCTGGACAACTGCGCCAGAATAAGCATACACGTACGGCCTCCCTGCTAGTCTCTCCCTAGTACAAAGTGGTCTCGTGACAGCAATGTACTCCCACGCCCAGATCTGCAACAATGTAACTCCACTCGCCAGGCTGGTGGATCCTCTGTACACAATCCGATGTAGATCATGGTACATGTCCGCTAGGACACAGCTACCCTAGGCATATCTCCATGGCTAAGTGATCATCCACTCCAGCATCCTCCCCCAACCCATGGCGAATCCCTTGGACCGATGGTCCGGTCCAAGGAATCCTCCAACAAATGCTGCCAAAACTACAACTAGAGCCGGATACCTGTTGAAATCATCCCAATCTATCCAGTACCCATAAATACCAGGATCGCCACATATCCGCTGCAACGCCTTGGTCCCACCAATCTCCTTGTGGTCATAAACCACAAGGGCTCCAACAACCGGAATCCCCAGAATCTGATACACATCCTCTTGCATCACACTCATCTCACCCGTCGGCAGGTGGAAGGTGTTATGCTCAGAATGCCATCTCTCGGCCAAGGCCGTCAACAGTCCCCTATTGGTCTGAATGCCTCGCGGCATGGCTAACAATGGTCCCAATCTGCAGTCTACTATCACCTGTAGCTCTGCAGGGGTCAACTCTCCTATCTGCTCCCAACATAGTGGGAACCGCTCTCTGACCTGGAGGCTTTTGAAAGCCTCCTATTTTGTTCAAACATCACAACAAATACACCAAATCAGACTCATATCACATGATTTATCTAGTCAACATAGCATATCAATGACCCATATCAAATGTTCCATCAATCTATCAGCATGTTCAATCAATCTACTGTATCATCATTTACTATTTGTTTTTCTTTTCAGGAAAGCAAATTTATCAACACACATATCATTTTCTATTTTTATTTCAAGTATGAATGCAAATTTTTACCTCCATTGTTACTATTTGTTTTCTATCGTAGAAAGCAAATTTATCCAACATCTACTCTTTTTTTTTCAATCGCGAGAAGCAAGGTTATCCAAATCATATCACTCAATCAATCATTTTACTGTTCAACATCTCCTATTTGTTTTCTATCACAGAAAGCAAATTTATCTAACATCTACTCTTTGTTTTTCAATCGCGAGAAGCAAAGTTATCAAATCCAAATCAATCAATTCCTCATCTACTCTTTGTTTTTCAATCGCGGAAAGCAAAGTTATCAGTTCTCTATCCGATTTTCTATCCTATCAGCATGATGATCCGACAATTTATCTATCTATTGACTAAAGAAGCAATTTTAATCATCATTTTTCATCCTACAAAGATGAATTTTTTTTCCTGTTACAATTTCACGCTTCTGCACTAAACCCATATATGCTTAAAAGTTTTTTCTCCATGCGCTTTGTGACTATTTACCTAATGTTAAACTCAGAGGCGCTTACTTATTTATGCGCCACTTAATCACCCGATGCTAACTCTACACTTAAAACATGACTCAAATGTACGCTTCAGTTCTATATAAAACAATTCTGTACCTAGCTGATTTCTTGAATTTAAATGCGAATTTATTCATCTGATGTTTAAAAGATCAATTTTAATCTATCTAGACAAGCGCTTACTAATTCTCCTTTGATGTATGCGAAAAGAGTTGTCAATGTACCAGTAACTATTCCTAACGCGCTAAAACGCCTGTGCCTCTATCTGGACGAAAACTAATTCAAATTCAATCTAAAAAGCAAAAAATTGACAACATAGAGGGTTCGAATCACTCACGGGTGGTCCATACGCTGCTGGTCTCTGATATCGTCGCGCTCACTCGAACCTATGTCTGTGCACGGGGATCACCATCTTGCCAAGTCACTCTCAAAGCTTGAATTTTACTGTAGCAGCAGGGTGAAAATGACACTTCATTTTACCCCTTTTACCTTATAAGGGTCCTTTTAGGGTGGGCATTAGTGGCATTTTCCATTTTTCACCCTCTTTTTCACTGGGGCATCAACCACATCATCTATAGGGAGCTAAATCACTATTTCCCTATCACTATCAACTTCTTTTTCCATGATTTACCTCCCGAGGGGGCATCATCAATATCAAAAATCAAAAACATATCAGGGGTAAAAAATTTATTTTTCTTTGAAGCAATGCGTTTCACACATCACTTCAAATAGGGGCAAAATGTATACGCATAAAAATGGTCATGTCTATAATCCTGGCAATTAATTAAATATTTATTATTTAATTACTTTTAAAATCTCTAAGCATATGATTAGATTTACCAATTTAATCATATTGTTCATTCATCTTATTCTTTTCCTTCATAATTAAATAAATTTATTTTATTTACTATTTTCATCCAGTCTACTATTTTCTGTCAAATACACTCCTTATTTATTTAAATTAATTATCATTATTTGAATTTAAAATTAAATCTTTGGATTTACCAAGTTTTTAAATATTTTCTCTCTTTCATTTTAATTCTTTCTTCTAATTAATTAAATGTTTCATTTAATTAATTTCATAAAAGGATTATTAAAATATCTTATGCTTTCTTTCCAAATCAAAATTAAGTATTTTAACCTAATTGTGCAATCTTCTCATATCATAATTAAATATTTTATTTAATTATGAGATCTTCTGCTTTTTTCAATAAAACTGATTAAAGCTCTTTTCTTATCACCAACTTTCTTCTACTTTTAAAAGCTTAAATAAATATTTTATTTAATTAAGAAAAGCTGAATGTCCTCCACAAATAAATAATTGAATTTTTAAATTCATTTATTTATCAGCTTTTAATCTTTCTTTTATTCTTATCTTCTCTTCTTTTTCCTCTTTCATAAAAAAATAGGGAAATCTTGTTTTTAGGTTTCTTCTATCTTCTCTTCAATTTCATCTTTCTTCAACCATTCGATCTGCCAGGAATTATCACAACCGTTAATCAAGACAGCTAATCAAAATAATTTGAAAAATCTATAAATACCTATGTGAATCCAAGCATTGGTAATAGGCAATTAATTAGAATTCATGCATTTAGTTCATTAGCACTTTAATTTCATATCATGATTATTTCAAGTTTCTTAGCTCAAATCATCATCATAGTTTAATCATGCATCTACATCATAGCAGAAATCTCGTTCTTTAGGAAGACAGTTTGTTGAGCCTAGCCTACGATCTGAGAACACAAAGCTAGAATCGACAAAAACACTAAAGATAGAGGACAATAGGACGACAATGGAAGCAGAATAGAGTTTGCATTTCTTTATTCCTTTTATATTCTATTTTATTAAATGTCTTATTGGTGTGTTTGAACAGTTATTTTCAATTCATTTACACACTTATTTTTCATACACACACTTGTATTTCTTATAATGTTTGAATTATCTATAGATTGAACCATGGATCTAATACCCTAGGTTGGTTCTAATCTACAAATGATTTTGTAAATACTTGCATTGGGTCCAATATATAAAAATTTGTATGAAACACCTATATTGAATTATTTATTATTTCTTCTTCACATAGTTTCATTATTTTTTATTAG
>VDFB02334531.1:0-21553 GCA_007258455.2 Sequoia sempervirens | reverse complement strand
ATGTATATCTTCATTTGTAAATCGATCAAGTTGTCAGTCGAACTACGTGGTCTCTGCGTGTATAACGTAGGCAAGGCTAATCTATTGATAAGCCCTCGAGGCCCCTAGGATAGGTCTTTAGGTTAGTCTCTTGGTCAAAATCTCAGAAAATCACAAAAACATTGGAAAACCAAAAATCAAAAGATTTGAAAATCTCGGAAAAATACCAAAAACAGCCTCAAAACATTGCAAAAACATCAAAAACACCCAAATATTTGAAAAAATCCATCCGCCTCATCTCGCTTGCACCCACAATAAACACCATTCATAATAAACTAATCGTCATCCTCAACCTTTGGTGAAACAGTTAGAAACAAGTCTAGCAGGTTAAAAGTAGAACTCAAAAGCATCAAGTCTTAAGTCTAGGACAATGAGTAAACAAATTGGTCATCTCTTTGTATCGGTGACACCATCATCTGAATTTGTCCCATATCTATCATCCCTCATAAACGAAATGACGTGCCACCATCCACTAACATGTCCTAGGATGAATCCTTCCTACAATGGGCATTATATTTTGGCAATAAGTTTCGCTTATCATCCTTAGAAAACACATCCTTTTCCATTAGCGGTATTGAAGAGCATTAGTATGTTTATTTACTTGGTCTTTATCTTTTGACTTATCTTATTTGCGCTCATTCCAAGGACGTCTCGATGATATCCCAAAACAAAGGATTTAGAGAAATAGGAATGGGGCAATGATCATTATCTTTTGTCTGTTGTGCTTGTTGGACGTTCTTGTAATATAAACTTGGCGAATATTTGCTTTGGTAGGTATGTATGGAAGAGGTCTAGGGCACCTTGTTGACTATTACAGGGATAGGTTTACCTTTCCATGTTTTGGTCTAAGGTGTTTGAAACTTCTGAAGTACATCCTAGCAAGGTTTCCGTATGTCAGGTATGAACAAGAATACTCCTATCTGATTGTCGAGTCAAAGTCCATCACACTAGGTACCACGCCATCCTGGTTTTCTATACCTTGATGCATCGTGCCTACGTGTGTTATCAAACATAAGGTAATTGGCCCTTTGAAAATCCCAACTCCTCGGCAAGTAATCATCATCATCATCATCATCTCATGTCTTGTTGGAATCTCTTGTTTTCTTCTATCTCTTATTTTTCGCGCTAACATGGTACCATGATAGTTAATCATAAATCATCACCAATGCATCCATCTTGCATCCACAAACTATCAGCATACTGCATATTACATATCATACAGAAAGCATTAATCATACCACATGCATTCATCCCCATCATCGCATAATATATATTGGTTATTCTAAACATCTCATAAACCATACATTTATCATCCACAGCATAATCATAAAATCATCATCGTATCATATCACATGCATCCATATCATCCATGCATCATCATATCACCCTAACATCATAATCATCTTGTTTATATCATCAATAATGTAACTGCCATGCTACAAATCAGGATCAATTGTGTGTAATATATCAAAATAGGCATGAGACTACCCATGGTTGATGACTGTCTACATCATCAAATCTGTCTACATCAAACACATGAGTTGATGATCTTGAACCTCTTTGTCGAGAGATTGACCCTCAAATTGAACCTCTTCGCCTGATCTCTCGAGGGGGCAGTATACCGGCACCAGCATAATTCTTCTTGCTGGGGCAACAGTGGGGCATCATAAAATCAAAGAATTTTGAACTTTGATATCAACAAGATTATTCTTTGAACCAACGCAACAAGTGCATCGCTTCAAAGAGGGGCAAAATGTAGACATCGAAAATATACAGATTAATATCACACTTTGATCTACTAACATCGTTTCTTCCTAAATCATCCCTCAGTCTAACTATTTAATCAAATTCCCTCATCTGATTAAATTCATCAATATTCATCTCTTAATTAAATAAATTATTTTGTCTAATTAAGTCACTTTCCCTTGTTAATTAAATCAATTCATTTGATCTAATTATCCCTATTTAATTAAATAATCAATTTATTTGATTAAATCTCTAAAGTCTATCTATTAAATTAAATAAATTAAAACCTATTTGATTTTAATTCAACACTGATCCCTTTAATTAAATAAATCAAAATCTTCTATTTAATTAGCCTCATCATATTCTTTATTTAAATTAATCCAAAAAATCTAAATCAAATTGTCAAATCAGTTAATATCCTAAATTAATCAAATCATGATTAATTTAATCCTAATAATTCAAATCCTAGATTTTGGTAACTGCACAATTAAATCATTTATTTGATTTAATAATTCCTATTTGTTTAAAAAGGCATCTAAGTGGGAATATTCCTCAAATTTGAAATCTCCCCCCAAAAGGACAAGTCCATCCAACAAAGCATTTAAAGCTCTTACATTGTCTCTTACATGTCTCCCACTTGGCATTTAACTCATTTTTCATCCCCCTAAACATGTCATCTCATCAAATTCAAATTTCAAACTTGCATTGATTCCTCAAAACTTCTCAACCTCATCCCTCTCACATGTTGACAAGTGGCATCATATCATTGGTTGAATTCTTTGTCCCACATTGATCAAATTTGGACATCTCTTCAACTTATCAATCTATAAATAAAGAGCTTATATCCTTATTTCATCATCCACAATTATGTAAAGTTACCATGCTAAAATACTTAGCAATTCTCATCCATCTCATTGAATCATAGCTAGGTTTTTTGCAGATTTTAGCTTGGAGCATTCATCAACCTTCATCAAAGTGGATCACAATCTTCATCAAATCATCAAAGCTAGCATTGGAGTTGGGAAAGGGCCAATTTTCACATCAAATTGGCACCAACTCCCTCAAGAGATCAAGAATTTACATTGCTTTCATAGGATTTAATCTCTTTTGTTGATTTCTCATTGTATTGCTTTCATTTTCCTATTTAGAGCATTGATAAATGGATTTCTTGAGGAATTATGTTTCTAACTTGCATTTCAATCTTCTAATGTGTTTGTTTGTTGTGTTTTGCAGGTATTAGGATCATGGTTCACATCTGGTGTTCTTGTGTGATTGTCAAATACTTTGTTTCTGTTATCTGCTTCATAGTGCATCTTAATTGGACTGTAAGTGTAAATTTCAAAGTGTATCTACATTCTTTCCTGAGGTATTGGCGTTAGGAGAATTGTTTCCGCATCTAATTTTCCTTACAACAATTCCCATCAATAATATTGGAGCCCATTTCTTGATGCCTCCATAAAAGTTTGTTGAACCAACTCTAGTTCATCTTGCTCAAATTGAAGAACCCCAATGTTGTTTAGAAATTCAATGGTTACTTCTTTAAGTTGTGGAAAACAATCATGTGAGGTAGTAATGTTCATAATCAAATGAATAAATTATGAGGCAAGATAGTTTGGGAATATTTGAAACAAATTTGAAGAGTGGTAATGAAAGAGAAGTGAGCTTAAAGGCTTAGTGTAGAACACTAATGAACAAGTATTTGATAGTTAGGATGTATTGTACCATCTTTTGCAAGTCTTAACAATCACAATGGGACTAAAGGGTAGTCATTTAACAGTGGAAGATCACAAAGGAAGAAGTGACATTTTGGATACATGCAGTGAATGGAGGTTAAAAGCATTCAATAATTATATCTGATGGGAAATAGCCAAGAATCTATAGGCATTCAAATAAGTGGAAGTAGCCAATGAGATTGCATAATGAAATCAAAGTCAATGATAAAAACATGATGATACCCTTATGGTTGAGGATGAAAATCAATGCATTGAAAAATGGGTAGTCTTTTGAATTTGTTTTTCATATATTTTGCACTATGACAAAATGAGTCAAGTAGCTTGTAGAATCATCCTTGTAAACTGATCAAATATTCTCTTAGACCCATGAAAATTCACCAAAATTTCAATTTATGGTAGGGGAGTGTGGTTGTAAGACAAATTTGCATGAATTCATCAACCTTGCAAGATATTAATACTCAAAGTTGCACATTTAGCATTTCTAAAAAATTCCAGCTGTTCAACTCAACTTAAATCCGCCACTTGCCCTTTACCAAATATAATTTTTAGAAGCTTCCATCCTATGGATTAGTTCATTTAGGCAAGGTGAACATGTGTGCAAGAGGATTTAGCACCAAGAATATTCATTCACAAAATATCAAGCATCAAACATGACCCCTCTGTAGCTGTTCTGGAAATGCAGTCTCCAAACTGGGTAAAATCCATTTGGTTTTGATTTTAGAAAAATACTAAATGGTGTCCTCAAGCCCTTAAAATTTGCATGAGTGCACATTTAGATGGGGAGAATCTAAAGCACCAACTAATTTATCTTGAAAATCTTTTAGTTGCTTAATATTGTCTTCCAAAGTTGACCATTTTAGTAGTTTTAACTCTTTGTAAACAACAAACCTTCGCAAAACCCTTGAATATGCTACTTCAAAATATTGCTAAATCAAACCATGGGAGGCTAAAAATGAACATATGAACTAACATATGGTATATGAGTACGTTTACAAGATGTTTTTGCATGAAACTACTTTGGCTTCAAATTATGATTTTTTAAAGTAGACACTTTGAGGCAGTTTTTACAAATGCATTTGAGTGTTGTCCGTTTCCTCATCAATTTTGCAAATTTTGGATAGAAATTTTAGGCTCCAACAGTGGCTCCGTCTGGGGATGTATGCCCCTTGTGGGCATAGCAAGAATCTAAGTCTCTGGGGGAGAAAATCAAGTGTTTTATCCATTGAGCAGCAGACTCAAACTCTATTATGTGATGAACTAATATGGTTGTGAAAGAACACCACAACTGATGGCACAAGGAAACCAAAAAAGAAAGGCCCCTATTTTCCCCTGTCATACACCTTGTTTTGTCTTGAGTTCATCAGATTCCTCTTGAAAACATTCATCCAATCTGCCCTGCTACATAGACTACCATTAGAAACTTTCAGAATAAAACTATGTTTAGCTTGACCCATGTTCCTTTCACCATTCTGCAGTCCATAATTCCTATTATCATGTGATAAATATTTTCCATCTCCATCATACAAAGTGTATTCACATTCAATGCAACATTTCTCATTATCTTGCTCACTATCATGTATTGTTAAATGATCTCCCAGTTGCATTGAACATGCATCATCTGAATGTTTCTCATGTAAATCTGAAAATTTTGTCACATCAACATCTTTTGGAATAATCAAATCTGAAATATTTGCTACTTCTTCAATATTACTAATTGGTAGTGACACAAATTTATAATTCATGCAGTCATCATTAAGCCCATTTGAACCAATTGATGTTGAACAAGCATTATCCATGATGTGCAAATTAGTGTCATTCTCAAGAATTTCCAATTTTTATTTACATATCCCTTCTTGAACAACAATAGACATAGAATCTTGATTATCTTCAAAATTTCCCTCATCATTTTTACACAAAGTGCTTTCACTATCAAAGCAAATGTATGCCAGAGATGAAATTTTTGAATCATTCTTATGTGTTCATTTTTGGTATTCAACTGTTAGTAGAATTGAAATTTGTTCACTATTGAGTGATCCCTGCCTCTACATCCATTTCATTGCTATTGTATTCTTCACTTTTTTCATCATAAAAAAGTGGCAATTCGGATGCATTGATCTCATATTCATTTGCTTCACAAATTGATACACCATCCTGATTATCAGAAAATGCTTCATCCTCATCAGTAAGTGGGTTTGAATACACATGAAATTTGTGTTCTGGCACACCTTGGAAAAATGTCATTTGATCTCCTATTTTTTCATCATACAATGGATTTGAAAAAAAATGAAAACCATTTTCTAGTGTACAAACCTTTTCCTTTTCAAATGTGTCTTCATGGTACTTAACTGCAATTGGAAGTGTTATTTGTTCACTGCCAAATGAATTTGATTCATATATCACATTTTTTATTGCTTTTTCTTCTTGATCTCCATAAAAGCTTCAAAAATCACTTAATTGAAAATCCACATGATTGTCATCAAAATCTAGATTTTCAATGGATTCTTTATAACATTCACAGTCATAATCTGTTATGCAAGAGAGATCCTCTCTATCTTCATTCTCATCAGTGATACCACTATTGGATTCAACATTGATAGTGTCTTCGTACCTTTTCTTATCCATAATGCCAATCCATTCATCTATTTGATCAAAAGCAATGGGTATCCATGATTTAGGCCAATAAACTGAATTAGGCTCATATACTTTTATGAATTGCTAAATGATCTCAGACCTACTAGGCGGGAAATTAATAGGTATTTCCTACAAATATCTACTATTCTACTGAACAAAGAGCACCTAGATTCTCCTTTATGTCTCCTTATGTCAAGAAAGGCATCCAAAAGACTTTTTCTTCTCTCTCAAATACATAAACATTCATCATTTTTCTTCACATATTGTTGATTCTGATATATACCTTGCTACAGATTTTGAATGACATTTCTAAGTGGGTTGGAATTGTGTTACACTTGATATTGATTGCATTGATGACCTTGGTAGCTTACTAGTCTTTGTCCAGGAGGGAGAGGATAAACATTTATTTTTTTTGATTCCTGTGATGAATAAATGTTCTGCTATGAATAGAGTGCATTACCTCCATTGTGAAAATTCCCAGTTATATTATGTAGCACTTGTGGGGTCCAATGTTTGCTTGCATTTGTATATCCATCCTCATTGTGAAATGGTATATTTTGTGATGCATTTGGAACACGTTTGTCTCTCAATTGTAGCAGTTTTTGGTCCATTCTTTACACTCTCTTATTAACTATTGCCTTCTCACTTGTTCCAAAATGTTTATGCATTATCTATCAATTTTTAACAGTCACCACCTACTTTTCCCAAAAGTAGGAAAATGAAATGGATTTTGAAATTGTTCTTGGTTTACCCCAGCAGAATCTCCTCACTCAACAATATGGAAGTAATTATCCAAATGTGAAATTTATATTGACTCTTTAAATGGATAGGCTAGAATCAATTTTTCTGAAATTTGTTCCCCAGTAGAGTCGCTAATCTGTTGGATCTCAAAAATGGAGGTTACAAATCCTAAAAGGATTCCAGACTCTAAGATTAGACTTGCAACATTGTGGAACCAACGAATGGAGTTAACCTATATGGTTGATGACTCCCTACACTTCAGGCTCTACTAAACCTAGGCAGGTAGACCTTGATAGCTAAAGCAAATTTAGAGTTGTATGACTTAATTGAATTTATGGATCTATCCATAGTGGCATAGAGTGGGATAGATGAAGGATTAATAACTACTCCTACTAAAATTTGAAATGTGAATGTATGTGTGATGAAAAGTTATTTCTAAACCTAAAAGATAAAAAACAATGAGATGCAAAAAGGGAAACAACACAACAACACCTCAAGATTAGCCTAAGTTGAACTTAAACAAAGAAAAGATAAAACAATGATTATACCTTGGCTAAGTTGATCCTTTTGGTTTTCCATTTGATGAAGATTTTATGTGTGCTCCTTGATGGAAAATCACCTAAAATGATATGCAAAATGATCTAGATTTGATGAGGATTCAAATGATGCAAGTGGGTATGTGATAAGATGAACAAAATGAGTGCAAGATGAGCTTGAGGATTCAACAATGGAGGATGAGAGTATGAGATTGCTTGAGCTTGAGAGTTGGAGAGCTTGAATGGATGAGTGAATAATGAGAAAATGAAGCCAAAAACTTCTATTTTAGGGGAAAGGCCTCTAGGGATTTGAACGGCTAGGATTTAGCCAACATGGACAAGATGGAGGCCTATAGTGAATTGAGGACTCATAGGCCCTCACATCTAGCCATGTGGAAATGAGATGAAAAAAAAGACATGTGATGTGGAGGAAGGAAATGTGAGGTGGAGGCACTTGCAATTACCTTGGGATTAGGGGATATTTCCTTAAAAAGGACGTCCTTGTCCCCATATGAGAGTGATGGTGACAAGTGAGGAATTTTAGAAAGTCCTCTCTTATCATCATGGGGATGAGAGAAGTTGGTGGGGGAATAAATGTGAATTTTAAATTCACATGATTGGAAGGGAAAAGTAGTTGGGAGAATAAATGTGAATTTTAAATTCACATGATGAGAATTACCTTGTGGCTATGACAAGGTCCTTATAAAGGAAGCCCTTATCCAATGTGACTAATGTGACAAGTGAGAATTTATAATTTCCCAACAACTTGCATGGGGAAGAGAAATGCATTGAATGAATAAATGTGAATTTTTAATTCACATAGGGAAGAGGTCAAGGCTTAAAAGAGAAAAAAATAGTGAAGCGTTGACTTGGAAGACATACCAAAGATAGCATGTAATTAGATCAAGGTTGTAAAAATAGGTGATTAAGAAGACTAATGAAGGATTATAGGAAAGTGGACAAATATGGAGGATGTGACATTAATCCTGATTAAGGGTGTGCACATCCTAATCATGGATTATTTAAGCTAATCCAGATTAGTAGAGGATTATGGAGGATGTGACAAGGAGAGAGAAAAAAGGGAATCTAAAATTGATTTAAATTCAAAAAGGTTAAATGACTAAATTAAATAAATTGATATATTTATTTAATTTAGAGAGGAAAGGATGAAAGGGTGAAATTAAATACTTTAGAAACCTTAGGAAAAATGTGAAATACTAATTAAATAAATCATTTAATTAATATCGAAGGAATAGATGAATAAAGGAGACAAATTTGACCATATGAGAGTGGTCAAATTTGGATGTCTACAGTATGAATAAGATTTTATAAAATTTTAAAATGAAATGTGTAAGACTAGTGCCTACTTCTGTTGGGCTACTGGAGTCAAGAGGTGAATGATATGTGACTTACGGGCTGCAATTCAAATTGCTTGGCACTTGTGACTATTTATACCTCGTATAAATGTGCAAGGATGTAATTATCAAACTCTTCTTATCGATCCAAAGGATTCTTACCAGGTTACTATGATTAATTAATATGAAGTTTTAATCCTTCCTTAAATGAACCAGTTAACTGAATCACACAAAGGCAACAAGTGTGCCTTGACAGATCAAATACTTTTGATTTGAATAACAAGATAGAACCAAACTGGAGACAATGTGATAATTTTATCGATTATAGGGCTCTTCTTATCGATCCAAATAACACTTCCAAATTACTGTGATTGACTAGAAGGATTTTAATTCTTTAAACAAACCAATTAATCACACCACACAAGAACATAAAATGTGCCTTGATAAATTGAATATATATTTGATATACCAATTTAAATAATAAGGAAATATTAAGTTGGAGACAACCAAATAATCATATATTTTCAACAAATAATTGACACCTGATTTTAGCCACCAAATTAAAACTTCTCCATTTGCATTATTTCAAAATATTTTGCAATACACATCATGATATTTTGTTTCGGCAAATGTTCAACCTATATAATACTGATGATTTCCTAACCTACTGATGGTTCCTAATTCTAATCCCTTTTTCATTTGATTTCATCTAGAATATATACATTATATCTTTCAGAGTTATGACCCTTCACTTGCTCTTCGTTGCAACATTTCACTTTATTTTAATTAATTGCCTTCTGCAAATTAAAATATTTTAATCTTTATTGTTGTATCTTAGTGAAAATAATTTTAGTGCTTATCAAATCTTTCCTTTGCTGGAAATCTTCACTCTTCACCCATTAAAATAAAAGTAATTACCCACTTTATAACTCCTTTGGTGAAAATGTTTTCCCTCATGGTGAAAAATAAAGTATTTGACAATACTTTAATTTTAAATTCCTTATCGACAATTTTTTATTTCCACCCAATTAATGCTCTTCGGATAAAAATAATCATCCATTGAATGATTTAATGTATTTCTTTTTAACCTCCTTGGTAAAAAGTCTCCACTTGTACACTTTGGTATGATTAAAATATGCCTTGGGTAAAATAATTATCCATTCTTCGATCTTTGGGCTCAATGATTTCATGATTATCATTTTAATAAAACCTCACTTTATGCCTTTTAATATTTTCACTCACACTAGTTTATAGTGATGCCTATGTTTCATTAAAATATTTCTTAATAAATATTCATCATGTTTCAATGAAATAAAACCTTGCTTCATATTCTCATGACTTTGTTTTCACTGATGAAATGTAAGTGGTGTTTGGCTATTGGTAGGACTTTCCCTGAAAAACCTCATCGGAGAGACCCTCATAGTCAGAGAGATTTGGGGAACTTGCTCCGATTGTACATGTTACTTTGATGTTTTATTCATTTAAGGTTTTCTCCTTGGCCTATGCAGTGAGGAGAGAAAGCCATTTTCTATTATATATTTCAAATGAGTTTTTAGGAAAACACCATGCCCCATCACCATTTAATTCATCTAAAATCTGCTCTTGGATTTTTTAGTTTTGAAATTGTATTCTCATTCATCATTAACTTGACTACAGAAGTCGTAGAGAGGAATCACCAAATAAAACTCGACTGTCATGAGTTTATATATGTGCAAATTAAAATCTACACACAATGATGTAATCTGTGTAGCATTTGATATAATAATGTAGGAATATGGCTGTCAATGCCATGAAATGATTTGTTTGACCTTCCAACTGATATAATTTTGTATTAACATTGGATGAGCAGTGTTTGAAAAAAAACACATTTATTGTGTAGCGTCATTACCCACTATAAAATTCTTCATGAAGTCTTTGCAATTCTCCTTATCGGTGTGTAACATAATTACTTCTAAGTTGAAAGAATTCTTGTAAATTTCTATGCATGATTTGCATTACTATTGGACTTTCATGACTATGTGCATATATGTTTTGAATGCCTAACCACTAGATGAAAAATAATTTAACTCTGCATCCTCCACATTGTCATGAACAGAAGAACATATGAATCTATCTATGTTGAACTCCATCCTAGTAAAGTAATGATCTTCATCTTGACTGGCTGGAAGAACACATTTTTAATATTCTTATACATAATATCAACTATCTCTTCAAATTGATACCATAGGTTATACAAAAAAATTTCATGATCTCTTTCAATGCATAAATCGATCATCACTTTGTTTGAGTTTATTAACTCAATATGAATTAGTTTTCCCTTGTTTGAATTTTGAACTATGTGAAAAATAATAGATGATTCCTATGTTGTCAATTGTGAAATATCATGCTTTTCATGCTCTTGTTCATTGTATTTACTCTTACTTAGACAAAACAATGCCCATCGATAATACTAGAGCCCATTTCCTGATGCCTCCATAAAAGTTTGTTGAACCAACTCTACGTCATCCTGCTCAAATTAAAGAACCCCAATGTTGTTTAGCAATTCAATGGGTACTTATTTAAATTTTGGAAAACACTCATGTGAGGTAGTAATGTTCATAATCAAATGCATAAATTATGAGGCAAGATAGTTTGGGAATATTTGAAACAGATTTGAAGAGTGGTAATGAAAGAGAAGTGAGCTTAAAGCCTTAGTGTAGGACACTAATGAACAAGTCTTTGACAATCAGGATGGATTGTACCATCTTTTGCAAGTCTTAACAATCACAATGAGACTAAAGGGTATTCATTTAACATTGGAAGATCACAAAGGAAGAAGTGACATTTTGGATACATGCAGTGAATGGAGGTTAAAAGCATTCAATAATTATATCTGATGGGAAATAGCCAAGAATCTATAGGAATTCGGCTAAGTGGAAAGTAGCCAATGAGATTGCATAATGAAATCATATTCAATGATAAAAACATGGTGATACCATTATGGTTGAGGATGAAAATCAATGCATTGAAAAATTGGTAGTCTTTTGAATTTATTTTTTGATATTTTGCACTGTGACAAAATGAGTCAAGTAGCTTGCAGAATCATCCTAGTAAATTGATCAAATATTCTCTTAGACCCATGAAAATTCACCAAAATTTCAATTGATGGTAGGGGAGTGTGGTAGTAAGATGTATTTTCATGAATTCATCAATATTGCAAGATATTAATACTCAATGTTTTACATTTAGCATTTCTGAAAAATTGTAGCTATTGAACTCAACTTAAACCCACCACTTGCCCCTTACCAAATCTAATTTTGAGAAGCTTCCATCTTAGGGATTAGTTCATTTAGGAAAGGTGAACATCTATGCAAGATTATTTCTCACCAATCATCTTCATTCACAAAATATCAAGCATCAAACATGACCCCTCTACAGTTGTTCTGGAAATCTAGTCTCCAAACTGGGTAAAATCCATTTGATTTTGATTTTGGAAAAATACTAAATGGTGTCTTGAAGCCCTGAAAAATTGGCATGAATGCACATTTAGATGGCTAGAATCTAAATCACCAACTGATTTATCTTGACAATCTTTCAGTTGCTTAATATTATCTTCCAAAGTTGACCATTTTGGTAGTTTTAACACTGTGTAAACAACAAACTTTCATAGAACCCTTGAATATGCTACTTCAAAATCTTGCCAAATCAAACTATGGGAAGCTAGGACTAAACATATGAACTAATATATGGTAGATGAGTCTGTTTGGAAGGTGGTTTTTCATGACACTACTCTAGCTTCAAATTATGATTTTTTAAAGTAGGCACCTTGAGGCAGTTTTTACAAATGCATTTATGAGTGCTACAATCCATTTCCTCATCAATTTTGCAAAAATTTGGCTAGAAATTTTAGGCTCCAACAAGACTCATCATATCCATACTTATGTAAAAAATTTATTAGAATGATCTCCTCTGTGATAACATTGACCCAACATTTAGGGTCTATGAGAATGCCAGTTACAGTGTTCCCATTGATGCATGCAAGAATGTACAAAGGAGATGGTTCTCTATTAGCATTCCTCGACAAATCCTGTGAGGTAAATGTTATAGCAGGAGATCCACTTGTAGGTTGCACATATGGGATTGGTAGATGTAGGAAGGAAGCTATCTCTTACGTACACTAGAATGGACTTTCATCGAAGCCCCCAAGGGACCAACAATTAGACGATGACCTATTCAATATTTCATTTTGCAACACTTAAGGATTCTTCTTAGCTACACCGCTAGGGGTCATAGGCTGGGTTGCAAGGCTAGGTTCCCTACAACACACACACCCACAACACTCCTAGAATGTGAGATAATATTCTTTCAACACTACTAAATGAGACTAGAATAGGTCACGTCAAGTTCACCAAAATGTAGAGGAGGGTGACCAACCGCTCAGGACCCTAGGTCATGAGATGGTCTAGAACAATCATCTGCCCTAATACACCTCATGCTAAGGATTGTTTAAGGTAAGTTTAATGCTTTAGGATGGTTTCAAGTAAGGGAAATTGATCTACCACTATCCTTCTATCAACTCAAAAGGTTTAGGCAATTAGATGAGCGAATTCTCGAGTCAAGACTGTGACCTAGGAAAATTTCTACTAGAGGACCCCAACATAGAAGATGGACGAAAACACAACACATTGGTGTCATGGTCAGGCATTTCAATCCATATAGATAGAAAGTATGAAGGATAGTTAAGACCAGCAGGGAATTAACTAACTACCTGATAAAAATAGTTCTGAGCAGTGACAAAAAGAAAGAAATAGCTAAACTACTAAAAGTAACAAGAAGAATACTTTAACTTAGGAAATGAAAGTTGATGAGAATAAAGGTGGTAGAAATGCAACTCATGAGTGGTCCAGCCTCCTACAAGCTCCACATGAACACAATCACGTACACACAACAAACCGAAGAAAAATGTTGGGGTTGTTTCAGGGCTTTCCATAGTCAAACCCCCATTTCAGTGTTCCCACCTCCATGGACGACCATAATAGCCACAGTAGAAAAAAAGTATGATTAATAATGTAATAAAAGAAATTAGTACCAAGCAATGGTAACAATGCTATGCTATGAAATCAAATGATGGTGTATGAAAAGGATATCACCTCCAAAACAAGATTCCCTCAAGCATGTGAAGTGTCTTGTAGCTTCAACAATGGATAATGCTATGAAAAATGAAGTGTGTAGCAACAAGTGTGTCTCAAGAAATGTGTAGAAGTGTGTAGAGGATCAAATGAATGAAAAATGAAATCTTTCTAGCATGAATAGAAGCCCAAAAGAGTTGTTTGAGGCTAGTCAAGGATGTAGGGGTGTTATGCTTCATTTCCAATGGAGAAGTGTAACGCCTTTGCAGATTGTAGAGGTGAGAATCTTGTTAGGATGGTAGCACACCTCACAGATGTTTGTGCACCATGCTAGTGTCCCTAACAAAAAATCCCACATTGACACTACATGCAAGCGCCAAGTGGGTGGAAGTGGAAAATCATTGTCGGGTTTAATTTTTCTAAGGTGAGGGGTGTAAATGGGGAATTTTCAAGGGGTGCAAATTCACTCCATTACATTCCCTTACAACTCTCTCCCTAACCTGGTTAATGAAGTTATTTGAATCAAAATTTCTCTTTTTATCAAATTTCATAATGTAAGGTTGCAACAAAGGATAAATCAACTCCAATAACTCCTTAGTAGTAGTCATAAAATCAAAAAATATAATTGTGGAAGTCAACAAAGATCCTTTCTTATTTTCTCTTAAATAAAATTTATAACTTTCATTAAATTGCCACATTACTTCTAAGAAAGCAATTATGTTAAGAACAATCCTGGGAAGGATGTGAGGCTACACCTGATATCCATAAATTATAATGATCATTGTGTTTGAGTGGAGAAACCAATCTCCTCAATTATGATCAATACCAATCTCAAGAGTTCTTTCCTTAGGTCTCAAAAAGTTCATTACCCTTTCTGGCAATCTCTTTGTGCTCTTAAATCCTAATTTTTTCATTACTAATTTGGACAAAACATCCTTCAAATATAATTTAATTCAATTTTGGATAATGCTTGTCCCATATGTGTGTCCATGCTTGGACTGATAGTGGAAATTCCTCAACATCTTGAAATCTCAGCTACATAGTAGGGCTCCATATGAGTTTTCCACTATATAACAAAATGTGGCAAAGAAGGGAATATCATTTAAAATATATCTTTATTGTTAGTCTTGATTTCCAGTAAGCTCTTGTGAATTACCTTTGCAACAAATGAGGAAAAAAAATATTCTATTCAAATTCCTATTATGAATATCAACTACCATCATCATCATATGTACAAGAATTTATGCCCTACAATCTATACCCAAAACCTGAAAAAGTGTAAAGTGTTCACAAAGTAGTCTTCAAAGATGTCATAGTTGAATGGTTTTATTTCATCTCTACTATACCTCAAAAGTCCTATGGTGAGGTAACCACATTAATTTGTAATTGTTCTTATCCCTTGAGTACAATCTACATAGTGAATCAAAATCTATTTGAATTTTTATAGTTAAATTCAAGTTAAACACCTCACAGATAAAATTTATATCTAGTCTAGTCAACACATCACCTTTGTTATTAAAAATTCTCCTAGAATCAACATCATATTTTTTTGCGATGGCCCTTATCAAATCTACATTGAAAAAAACATTAGGCACTACTATCCTACCTAAATAAAATTTCCAAATATTTGAAATAGGCCTAGTATCATTGCATCTCCTATAACCATATTTGAATATGTCCAAACCCTAGACTAGAATGGGCGCATCTATAACTGCCTCAACTCTATTAATTAGCCTATATGAAAGAAATTTAGACCCTTGTGCATGTTTTTACTTTTTTGATGAACTTGAGAGTTAGCTAATGATATCCTCCTCCAATCCTTGTTTGATTTTACCTACTTGGGATGGTGTTGAACCCATTTTAGGGCTTTTCACAAAATTAGGGTTTACAATTAAATTTTATTAGGCTCTAATTTATCAACAAAATTATTTTAGATTTATTATAAAACCTAATTGTACCCTATAATATAGAAAATATTCTTTACAAATCACTAACAATGATAATTTCAACTTACCCATTTTTAGCTCTCAAAAACCCTATTTTTTATAGACATGACCTCTAGAGTAACTCAAATAACTAATTTTTTTCTTGTAGATAAATTTTGGATTACATGCATTAATAATTAAATGAAATTAAGTCATACATCTCATCAATTTGGTAGAAAACCATCATTTATGTAGTTATGGCTTGAACAAGTGAAGTTTTTGAATTCTCCTTAGCCATTTTTTATGTTTGAATACCAACAATTGATCTTGGTGGGAGATCTTGTAATCAATGGTGACTGTACATACCTTTCTTAGTGCAAGTTTCTTTTACAAAATAATTTACCAAGTTATACAACAAAGGTTGTGAGTGTTGCAAAAAGAATTGGTCACTTATAAAATAGCCTCCAAGTCATGGGGTTGGCCTCACATTCATCATCGGGCTCTCAAACATAGCTACTAATTTATCTTTAACTTTACATGATTATGCCATTTTCCTTAATAGCACATATGTGTAACTTTTATTTTTTTTCTATTTTTAGAACCTATGCAACATAAAATATGTGTTTCAATGAGAATAAGCCATGTATTTCTAAACCACTTTTTTCAGTATTCAATTATGTTTGATTTTTAGAATTGATCCCATGTTGAGTTACACCATGTGTCCTTATAGTGGATAAGTGCATCTGTAAATTCTTTATCTTTTATGAAACTATTCCAAGCCAAGGAAATGAGCTCAAGTAAAAATATGCCACATACATATGAATTTTGTAGAGAACCAAAGCAATACTTGGGGAAGACATGTAGCATGTGAATGCAATAACAAAAATTTGACAAGATCACCTTTTATGAAATTGTGCCATAAGAAAATTTGGTGCTACAAACCAAATGATGGCACATCTTAACATTGGAGAAAATATGAGTGCACATAAGAAGAAAAATGATATACAATTTAAAATACATGGCCACATGGCACATGAGTGCAACTTCAAAATGTTGGGAATTTGAGAAAATGTACTATGTGCTAAAGTGCATGGAAATACCATTATGACATGTGTACACCAACATGGATTAAGCAGGGACCATCTGATGAGTCCATACAAAGGTATCTTAAATTATTATTTGACACACAAGATCAAAAGGATAAGTCAGTTATTAGGATAAGAGGGTCGGTTAGTAAATAATAATAATGGCCATAAGACAACTTAAAAATTAGAAATGTGTCAAACTAGTCACCGCAAGATTAGAAAATAAAGTAACAAGCTTCATGAGAAGGCTTAGGGCTAAGTTTTATGGTTTAGAGATTGAAATAAATATCCCTTAAAGACACAAATAAAACCCTATCTTTTAGGACTAGTGCCAACATGCCTCTTGCATTGGAAATGTAAAAATATTTAGGACACAAAAAAGAGTTGTAATAGGGAGTTACACTTGTTGACCAACTTATGAAATGAGGTTTGATAAATCATAAGGCATCCTTGAATGGAGATAAAAATCCAAAATAGAATGATTGATTTGATGTTTGGATTATGACACACTTATGACAAGTGGAAGAAATATGCTATTTTTAGTTTATGAACTCATCTTGGGATTTGGGTGTTGGCTTTGTGATTGGATATTTGGGAACCATATTTTTGGCTGA
The DNA here is from genome assembly GCA_007258455.2 of Sequoia sempervirens. Classification (NCBI taxonomy): domain Eukaryota; kingdom Viridiplantae; phylum Streptophyta; class Pinopsida; order Cupressales; family Cupressaceae; genus Sequoia; species Sequoia sempervirens. The sequence goes on along the minus strand of VDFB02334531.1, from coordinate 4,040 downwards.
TTTTGAATCATGCTTTTGAAATTACCATTTGATTGTTTTTTGTATTACTTCTCCTATTTATTGGGTACTTGAAATAGAGGTGTGGATAGTGAGTTTATAGGTATTGGTATGCTATTGAAATTACTATAGATCTCTAGTTGGTGATACTCTTATAAATTATTACTATATAAGTGTATTGTAATCATGTTTAGATTACTTCATAATACATTGGATCGCTTTGGAGTGTGGTGGTTTTCTCCCAAATTTTTTTTTCCAATACACACTTGTGATATGGTATACTTTCGTTTATGTCTCACATGTGTCTCTCCTTTTTGTAATTGTTAAGATCTAAAATTTATGCATTACTCTCCTCTAAGATTAGTTTAGGTATTATTTTCATATACCTTTCTTCCTTTCAAAATTTACCATCCAAATGGTCTTGAACCTCTATTGTATCATAAGACATCTTTTATTGGGTTTGAATATGCAAAATTAAGCACCCGAATTGATGATTTGCATATGAAAGATTCTATGGCAAGTTATGAGAGCTATATGAGTATCTTATAAACATAATTGATTTGTAGGAAAATGGATGCTTTATGGCCTAGGTCATAGAAAACCACTATTCTCCTATTATCATTCAATAATGTCCTAGGAACCCTAATTGGATTGACTGTCAACCTCACAAGGTGAGTCAATTCTCAATTAGGAGGACCTAGCTAGGAGGGGGATTTTTTAGTTTTTAGGGGCTCACCACCAAGCCAAAGCTTGGAAAAGACACTTTAACATTCAACTCACAAAAATTAGTAATGCGAGCCAAATAATGAGTGAAAATGATGAAATTAAGCTACACCAAGTTAGGGTATGTGTACCTGAGAAGTATAGAAATGTAATGAGGATTTTGGAAATGTAAAAATGTTTTCAAAAGGTGCTATGGAGGACTAAGACACCCTTACTATTGTCTTAGTCTTGCTACTATTTTTTGGGGAAAAAACATAATTTTTGGATGTTGAAACTGGATATGGAAGAATTTTTAAAAAATATGTTCAGGAGGACTAAGACGCCCTTACTATTGTCTTAGTCACATTCAAAATTTTTGAAGTCTCTGAATGTGGTCCTAAGGCTTGATGTCTACACTTACTTCTCCTCTGATCTTAGGTTTTGAAACTTCCAGATTCGGCCTGTAGGTGAGTTTCTGTGAAGATGACAACTTTGTAATGCAACTTTGCACTCCAAATGATCTTCAAGTCTTCAACCTATATCTACAATCATAAACATGCAAGAGGAGAAAAACTTGTTGATTGTTAGTGAATTGGGGTTTTCCTTGGTCAAACCCCTTGTTGGTAATTAAACCAAATGATGAAATGAAGTGTGAAATATGAAGCATGTAAATGATATCACCTTGGGTGATGTCTTGTGAATAAAATCTAAAATCTACCATATAGTGGCCATGAAGAATGTAGATCTTGGATCCTTGGATATGATGTGAACAATGGTTGCAAATAGATCTTCAATGCTACATCCACAATCTTGGCTCAACAACATGAATGGATGCACTAAACCCTTGACATGATGCTTGAATCTTGATGATGGCTCCAAATGCTTGATAAATTTCCCTTGAATGCATAAAATTGCTTTAGGAATGAATACTTGAATGCTTGTAATGAAAATGAGTGGAGGAACCTTGTATTTATATTTATTCAAGCTTAATATGTAAAAATTACACCACAACAAGCCGACATATGAATTCATTAAATAAAGGAGGCTAAATCCCACTAGAATTTGAAATTGAATCTTGAAAATAAGCCAAGGAGGACTGACACCCTAGGTTGCATCTTAGTCCCAAGGCTCAAATCTCAGGGCATAGACTCCAAAAAGGGACCTTTTTAGGTACATTCAAAATTAGGGTCCCAAGACCCATGGAGGACAAAGATGCCCTAGGTGGTGTTTTAGTCCCAATCCACAAATTAGGGACACTCCAATGAAATCATTTAAATTATCATTTATGCATTGGAGAATGTCAGGATTAACCAAAAAAATATCATTCATAGGGCTTGTGAATGTAAAATAGGACCAATTAAGCCATAAAGAAGCATAAATAAAGTAAGGCGGGCCCAAAAAAGTGTGAAAATGCAAGGGTATGCATTTTACTACACTACATTTAGCCCCCACTTTAGTGAGAAGATGAACTTGCTTCAAACTCACACTAAAGTAGCCAACCATGCAATCAAGAGGGGTTAAAATGTATGAATGCTAGTAAGATGGGATGACAATGATAAAGAGGGATGATCAAGCCCCTAGGATCAAAATCCTATTGAAAACTAACATAGGCACAAAGGAACACGCTTGCAGATGATATATGAAGCCATAATTAGATCACAAACATACACGATCAAAGATAGAAAAAGGAAAACAAAAAGGAAAATGCCACGGATCAAGCTTCGACAGACTGTCCAACACAGTGGACCGAGTCTAGGCTATTTCTTCAAAAAGGTTTACAAGTGGAGCGCGTTGTCCACTGTGCAAATAGAACACATGCTCACAAGGGCTAGTGAAGCTAGGTGTCCACTAGGTGAGCTCCAGGGGACCATATCAAAGCCATACCTCCATGAATTTAATAAGGTGCAAAAATGCATGATCACAAGGGCTAGTGAAGCTAGGTGTTCACTAGGTGAGCCCCAGGGGACCATATCAAATCCATACCTCCATGACTTTAATAAGGTACAAAAAGAAAATACAACATAACAAGAAAGAGAGAGGTGTTCGAAGGGATTTTGCTTAGTCCGTGCTAGGTCTCTTCTTAGGGAACATTGTGCCCAATGTCTCCAAGAGAGGAAAAGTCAAAGAAATATCATGCTCCTAGAGGAAATCAAACACAATGGAACCAACAAGAAAAGGATGCATCACAAGAAGAAAGAAAATTGCACAATGAAACATGAGTGTCAATGTATGCCCCTACTTTAAAGTGGTTGCTAACACCATTGTTGTGAGCAATTACTTTAAAGTAGAAAAAATGGAAAAGGAAAAGAGGGTTGCCCCAAAAATGCATAACTCAGTACATCACATGCAAGCCAACTTAAGGCATGTCATCCACATCCCAAGCTTGCTCTTACATATACATGGAAGGCATCAACTAGCCAAAAGAGACAACAAAAATTGACATACAAGGACAAGGAGAACTAACCCCTTGCCCACACTTAGTCCAAGACAAGGATGAGCTGAATAGAATGAAAATAAGTATTAGTTAGAGGAACTAGGTGCTTCAACACAAGGAAGAGCACCACAGTCCCTAAGATGTTGAATTTTTTTAGTTAAAGCCTTACATTTAGTAGTAGAATGACCACGAACTCTATGATATGCATAAAATGTAGTCTTGTAATATAATTTATTTCTTGTTCTTGGAGGGAGGGATATCAAATGATCTTGGAGGAGTCTCAACATGAAGATACTTTCTTGTTCAAAGGTAGGAGATGTTGATTTATTTTACGACAAAGATATCTCTTGCTTAGTACAAGATGTCATACTTACACAAGACTCTTTAGATTGGGAGATTTGGTTCACTTTACATAAGGGTGTAAAATCTAACAAATTCCAATCATTAGTGTTTTGTGTGATGACATTGATGTTAAGCGAGGACTTCTTTGTTTCTCTCAAATGATAACAATCAAGACCATTAGTGTTGCTGTTAAGTGAAGGCTTTTTTATTTCTATCAAAGGACAATAACCAAGACCATTAGTTGTTTCTTTTCTATTTGGTTTGATAGGAACACAAATACCTTGTTCTCTAGCTCCACATCCTTTTCCACTATATCCAAGTTGTTTCATAAGCTCATAACCTTTTCCATAAATATTTTTTCATTTCTTTAGGATTTAGAGGTTGTTGATAGTTAGTTTCATCAAAGTTTGTTGTGTATGTTGTCCTTTCTTCTAAACTGGTTCAGGTGGATGCTTTTGAAGGGTCTTCTTTTGTATTTACCTTTTCAGAGTCCTTTATTGTGATCATGTATTCTCCCATGAATGTAGCTGTGAATTCTAAGGAACCTCAATCATCTTTTAATAGC